>PITA01017768.1:0-42502 GCA_004023965.1 Spilogale gracilis | reverse complement strand
GTTTATGCCTCACACCAAGTGCTCCATGTAATACCTTCCCTCAGTACCCACCACCAGGCTCTCCCATCCCACCGCATCCTCCCTTCCAAGACCCTCAGTTTGTTTCTGTGTCCAAAGTCTCTCATGTTTTGTTTCCCTCCCCGAATTACCCTACTGCCCATTTCCTTTCCTTCTCCTGCTGTCCTCTATATTACCTCTTATGCACCGCAAGTAAGTGAAACCATGTGATACTTGACTTTCTCTACTTGGCTTATTTCACTCAGCATAATCTCTTCCAATTTGGTCCATGTTGCTACAGAAGTTGGATATTCATCTTTTCTGATGGAGGCATAGTATTCCATTGTATATATGTATTACATCTTCCTTATTCATCCATCTGTTGAAGGGCACCTTGGCTCTTTCCACAGTTCAGTGATTGTGGCCATTGCTGCTATGAACTTGGGGTACATATGGCCCTTCTTTTCACTACATCTGTATCTTTGGAGCAAATACCCAGTAGTGCAATTGCAGGGTCATAGGGTAGCTCTATTTTTAATTTTTTAAGGAATCTCCACACTGTTTTCCAAAGCGGCTGCATCAACTTGCATTCCCACCAACAGTGAAAGAGGGTTCCCCTTTCTCCGCAGCCTCTCCAACACTTGTTGTTTCCTGTCTTGTAATTTTGGCCATTCTTACTGGTATAAGGTGGTATCTCAGTGTGGTTTTGATTTGAATTTCCCTGATAGCTAGTGATGATGAACATTTTTTCATGTGTCTGTTAGCCATGTGCATATCTTCTATGGAGAAGTGCCTCTTCACGTCTCCTGCCCATTTTTTGATGTGTTCATCTTTTTGGATGTTGAGTTTGAGTAGTTCTTTTTAGATCTTGGTATCAGCCCTTTGTCTGTAGTGTCATTTGCAAATATCCTCTCCTATTTCGTGGGTTGCCTCTTTGTTTTGTTGACTGTTTCCTTTGCTGTACAGAAGCTTTTTATTTTGATGAAGTCCCAAAAGTTCATTTTCGCTTTTGTCTCCTTTGCCAGGAGAGGGCTTTTCTAGAGGAGTTGTAACTGTTCTCTGTTAGGGAATGTAGTGTTTGGAAAGGATCTTCTGGCTCCCTGGCTCACCTGGACCTCAATCCCTTTTCCCATTTGTGTTTTCCACTTGCACAAACTTTAGCATGGGGCACACATTTATATATCTGCTATCCCAAAAGACACACGGTTATCTGCTATTGACCTTTTTAGAGTGCCAAGCATGGGCAGAAAGGATGATTCTTAGGAAGGACTGAATCCCTTTTCCTCTGTGCTTCTGGAATTGACAGATTAGGCTGCAGGCCATCCTTTTTTCTCAAGGCAGAAAGAAGTAGCCAACACCCTCCGATATTCTGACACTGTTTTCTTGATCCCCTAAAACTCTATTCTTGATACTTATGTGATTTTGAATTCTAAGATACATTAGGCACCTTTTAACTAATGTTTTGCTATCAGAAAATAGTGTTTGCTTTTCCCCTAGCCTGGAATGGATGAATTCTCCACCTTACCTCAGCTCAGCCAGTATCACATTTTGAAGTCTGTTATTTTTACAATTCCACTTCCAGGTAGGAAATTCTGTATTAGGATTCATTTTGGTACAGGTGATAGAAATCCAGCTTTTAAAAGTTGAAATAGAAGGATCTTATTGGCTTCCATAACCAGAAAGATTGGAGATGAAACTGTCTTCAAATATGTTGGTTATAGAGGTTTAATATCATCAGGACACATTTTTTTTTTTTCCTGTTGCCTCTACTACCTGTTTTGGCTACATCCAAATAATAGTTTGCCCACTTTTTAGGAAAGATAGCCACCCACCCACAGTTCCAGGCTTATGTCATTCTTAGAGCTAACAGCACAGCCAAATTTGTAAATGCAGAGATTCCTTTTTTTTGGCCTGAGTCACCTGCCCATTCCTCAGGGGGAATGTGGTACTAGGACAGGGAAAGTTGTTGATGTCCTCTTGATCTAGGAACAGGATCGAGCACCTGAACTGAGAATAGCAGGCTGCAAAGTTAGAAGCCTATGTCTTCTACATTGATTAAGTCACCTTAAAGAAAAGAAGACAAATAGTGAACAGAATTCAGTCTTAATTATAGACCGTCATATAACTAATTACTAAACACATATTTCTATGGCATAGTGGTTCTTAAATATCTTGGTCTCAGACCCTGTATTTCTTTCTCAAAAATTCCTGTGGACTCCAAAGGGTATTTGTTTAGGTGGGTTACAGCTATCAATATTTACTATATTAGGAGTGAAAAAAAAATTCTATATTTGAAATTAGAACAGAAACTTAAAATTGTTTTTCATAAGGTCACATAAAAATAATAAGTGCATTACATGATAACATAATTAGAATATTTTAATGAAACATTACTACATTTTCACCAAAAAAGAAATTTGGTGAGAAGAGTTTTAAATTGACTTTAAACTGGCTGCTTTGCTACTTCTTAAAAATATTTTTGCAAATCTCTTTGATGACTGACTTAATAGAAGGTAGCTGGAGTTTTATATCTGTTTCTGCTTCAATTTATTGCTTTGTTTTTTCGGTGGAAGTATATGGAAATAATCTAGCCTCATATAGTTATGTGGTTGGAAATGGAGGAGTATATCTTGACATATAGAATCAGAAATGATATCAGTGAGCTTTTCATATTCTGTTACATTAAAATTGCCTGGGCATATTTGGTCTTTGAATGTACCTTTTACCCAGGCATGATTTTATAAAATCATGCTTTGGCTATTTGGAAAATATTGGTTTATACAGATCTTCCAAATGCTGACACATTTCATTGTATAGTTTCAAAAGGCCACATTCATTTACACCACACAGTTCTCAGTAAAGTCTTTTAAGAATTGGAAAACCATTGAGGTGCCTGGGTGGCTCAGTTGGTTAAGTGACTGCCTTTGACTCAGGTCATGATCCCAGAGACCCGGGATCAAGCCCCACATCGGGCTCCCTTCTCGGCGGGAAGCCTGCTTCTCCCTCTCTCACTCCCCCTGCTTGTGTTCCCTCTCTGGCTGTGTTTCTCTCTGTCAAATAAATAAAATCTTTAAAAAAAAAAAAAAAAGAATTGGAAAACCATTAAGCTCATAGTGGTGGATAGAAGTTTTCCAAAATTCTATTCTCTCTTAAAAGCTTGAATTTCACCATTGACATAAATATTGTCACTTTTCCTTTTAGTAGTAATCTCACTTTGTTAATTTTTGAGATGTCTGTCAAATACCCAAGTCTGAATAAGTATAGTCCGTCAGTGGTTCATTCAAGTACAAATGATCCTCCATGAGAAAAGCCTCTGTTTCAGTTTGTAACTTAATCACACATGCTTTTCCTCAAGCCAGCCAACATACTTTCCTATGCAATGAAATTGCTTTGTGCTTACTTCCTGTGTTGTCACACAGAATATTTAAAAACTGTATATTCAGGGTTGAGATTTCATAAAATAATTTTTACTGCTTAATCAAGGGCATTCTTAAGTGAAACTTGTACCTTATTTTTCCACTGCTAGTGCATGGTGTTGGATAGTATATTGACTACAGGTGTAGACTACAGGTGCTAAGGCACGACAAACAGTTTTACTTCAGTTTCACACCACTAGTACAAAATATCAGCATAGAAAAAAGGCAAATAATATCTAAGCATTATAAAGAAATGAATTTTGAGTTTACAAATGTCCTGAAAGTTCTCAGAGACTCTCAGGGACCTGCAGGCCACTCTTTGAGAGCTGCAGTTATTCTTGTCAGACCTGAAAGAACAACATTTATTGAGATACATCATAAAAAGACCCATGAGTGGTATCGGGAAAACTGGACAGCAACGTGCAGAAGAATGAAACTGGACCACTTCCTTATACCATATGAAAAACAAATTCAAAATGGATGAAAGACCTAAATGTGAGACAGGAAACCACCAAAATCCTAGAGGAGAACTCGGGCAGCAACCACTTTGACCTTGGCCAGAGCAACTTCTTACTAGACACATCACTGGAGACAAGGGAAACAAAAGCAAAAATAAACCATTAGGACTTAATCAAGATAAAAAGCTTCTGCACAGCAAAGGAAACAAAACTAAAAGGTAGCCTATGGAATGGGAGAAGATATTTGCAAACAACATATGTGATGAAGGGTTAGTATCCAAACCTATAAAGAAGTTATCATACTAAACACCTGAAAAACAATAATCCAGTTAAGACATGAATAGACACTTTTCCAAAGAAGACATCCAGATGGCTAACCGACACGTGAAAAGATGCTCAGCATCAGTCTTCACTAAGGAAATACAAAACCCCAAGGAGATACCACCTCACACCTGTCAGAATGGCTAAAAGTAACAACACAAGAAACAACAGATGTTGGTGAGGATGTGGAGAAAAGGGAATCCTCTTGCACTGTTGATGGGAATGTAAACTGGTGCAGCCACTCCAGTGAACAGTTTGGACAGTCTTCTAAGAGTTAAAAATAGAACTGTCCTACAATGCAGCAATTGCACTACTATGTATTTATCCAAAGGATACAAAAATACAGATTTGAAGGGGTACATGCACTCCAGTGTTTATAACAGCATTATCAACAATAGCGGAACTATGGAGAGAGCCCAGATGTCCATCAACTGATGATAGAATGATATATACATGGAATATTATTTAGCCATGAAAAGAAATGGAATCTTGCCATTTGCAACAATGTGGATGGAATTAGGGTATATTATGCTAAGTGAAATAAGTCAAAGACAAATACAATATGATCTCATTCATGGAATTTAAGAAAGAAAACAGATGAACATATGGAAAGGGAGAAAAGAAAAAAAGGAGGGAGGGAAAAAAGCCATAAGAGACTCTTAACGATAGAGAACAAACAGAGAGTTGATGTAGGGGAGGAGAGTAGGGGATGAGATAGATGGGTGGTGGATATTAACTGTGATGAGCACTGGGTGTTGTTTGTAAGTTATGAATCACTGACTTCTAATCCAGAAACCAATATTGCACTGTACATAACTAAGTAAAATTAAACAAAAAGAAAAGGAAAAAAAGAAAAAAGGATCCATGAGCATGAGCTGCTGTTTTATCATGTCCCTTGATTTTTATGTGTCATTTTTGTCATCGTGACAGTACATGTCAAACTAGATTTGAAATACTCTATTCTGAATTTCTTTTGATAGTTGAGGGGATAAAGTCAGTTTTATAGAAGAAGTATTGAGTCAGGAAATATTGATCCTTGACACACTTGTTTGCCAGACAAATTAAAAAGTGGTCTTAACTTTCAATAAAAATGTTTTAGTGCTTAAAAATAATTTTAAGGGATAATATTAATGTTTCATAATACTTTTCTATCTATGTAAAACTATAGACAATTTTTCTGATTTATAATATTTAATTTTTCCCTACTATATTTGACATTTCATTTTTGTGAAATGACTATCCTTCTTTAAAAATGCTTGTGAACTGGGGCACCTGGGTGGCTCAGTTGGTTAAGTGACTGCCTTTGGCTCAGGTCATGATCCTGGAGACCTGGGACCGAGTCCCACATCAGGCTTCCCGCTCAGCGGGAGGCCTGCTTCTCCCTCTCTCAGTCCCCCTGCTTGTGTTCCCTCTCTTACTGTGTTTCTCTCTGTCAAATAAATGAATAAAATATTTTTTAAAAATGCTTGTGGATTAATTCTGTATGAATTCTTATTTACCTATTTAATTACATACTTAATTTGTTTTTAGGAACAGAGAAATCTGAGTTTGGATTCCAATCATACTATTTACCAACTAATTTGAGGATTAGATGTTTAACCTTCTTAAGCCTCAGTTCTCTCATTCATGGAAAGTTGGGGACATTTTAGATGAATGATATCATGATATCATAGGTGTGAAACTTAATGTTCTGCTTGCCACATAGAGGGCACTCAATTTTCCTTTCCTTTGTTTTCCAGCCATTTATTTTCCTAGTCCATACTTGTAAGAACAGCAAGCATTGATTATAGATTCACGTAGTCAGTAAGTGGGTTTTGGTCTTCATTCAGTTCTAACTAAAGACTCCAGCTGCCATGAGCTACATATGGAGAGCAGGCTTTCTTTGGGGCAGGCCATGATGTAGGATATAAGGGAGAGATTGTCACATCCACAAGCAATGCTTTTCTGGCAATATCTCAACTAGAACAACAACTGCTGCCATCTTCCTGATGTAATTTATTTTTTAGGAGAATTATGAAAAATTTGGCAGGGAATTAGGATAGGTAGAAGAGGAAGTATGGTGTCATGGGGTTTTTTGTAGTTGTTGTTATCTTTCAAGTTCTTTTTTTAACATCTTAAAATTTTTTTCTAGTAGTTAATACTATTTTCCTCCAACAGCAACCTTCCTATTATTATAACATTCACATAGAAGCATTATTTGATAATCCTTAAAGCCAGTTTGTCATCTTTATCATACAAATTTAACAAGAGAAAATCAGTGTCTCTGTATCACGAAGTTAGAATCTCAAGACTAGAATTATGGTTAGAATGTTCTATCTCACTGCTTCACTTCTTGAGTGATGCTCCCCTATGGTAGACTCCCCACTGTACGTAGCTCTACTTTGTTAATATTTGGCAGTCCTTGAGTCCTTTGACTTCTAAATATATAAACAAAATATTAGAAAAAGTTATCACAGTCTGAGACAGAAAGGACTTCATCAAGCATTCAATCAATTGTGTCTGAAGAAATAAGCCAAAGAGCACCCACAATGGTTTATTTAATTGCAAGCAAAATTTTTCATTGATCATCACTAAAATACTCTGTTCAGGTGCTGTTAAGGTTAGTAATTTTTTTAAGATTTTATTTATTTATTAGAGGGAAAGAGAGCACAAGCAGGGGGAGAGGCCAAGGGAGAGGGAGAGGGAGAAACAGGCTTCCCACTGTGCAGAAAGCCAGACATGGGACTCTATCCTATGGACCCTGGGATCATGACCTGAGCGAAAGGCAGATGCTTAATGGACTGAGCCAGGCAGGTTCCCCAAGGCTAATAATTAAAAAGGAATATGGCTAAGTGATATGAGTGAGATGCAGACTATAGAAACCCTTCATTCGTGTGATTGTACAGAACTATGGGAAATTTTCCATCTCACTTTCCTTCTTGGTTGGTTTTCTAATTCTTAGCTTTATTTTTATTCTTTTAAAAATTGCACAGTTGTACTTAAATGTTAAATAATTTAAAATAGAGTGGCCTGATATTTGGTCTGAAAAGATGGCTTGCCAAGGTTTCAGGAAGCCGGGGCTCTTGTCCTTACTTTCACTCTAAAAATTGGCAAATTAATTCACATCACTTAACTTTTCTCAGCCGTACTTCTGTCACCCATAAGAATGAGAGTTTTGGACTAAATAATTCCGAAAGTTCATTCATGTGCTAGGATTTTAACTGCAATGCACTCAAAGTAGTTTAGTTATGATAGAAGAATTCAAGACTATTTCAACGTTCCTTTTTCAATTAATCAGTATTTCTTAAGCATTGTGTATGAAAATATGAAGGAGGCACAGTGATTTTATGTGTATTATTTGGATTCCTTTCATAAAAAGCATTTAGACTTGTTCAGTCTTATTGGTTATCTTTTATACCGAAAGCCAATCTTATCTTTTTCTCATTTTAATAGTAAATATCTTATTACCTTATCTCTTGACTATCAGAAAAATGCAAATATTTTAAGATGTTGGATTTATTATACAGAACAATATTCTGAATAAAGGGACTCTAGGAATTCCTACAGTAAAGTGATTAGAGTAATTTGAATTTTAATCTATTTAAGTCCCACCATATCATTTCCATTATAACCCTTTTATCAACATTGGGATAGCACTTCACCCAGAGTACAAACTTAGCAGAAGATAATTCCAAATTCCTTAAATGAAAGTATATCAGCTGCTTTGCTGTTTTTGTAAATATTTTATGTTGGCTTAAGGCTTGAGAGCAAATGTGTTATTTTTCTTTGTTTGCAAAGAAATAGATGCTTTTATTTATTTTTTTTTTTAAAGATTTTATTTATTTGACAGAGAGAAACACAGCGAGAGAGGGAACACAAGCAGGGGGAGTGAGAGAGGGAGAAGCAGGCTTCCCGCCGAGCAGGGAGCCCGATGTGGGACTCGATCCCGGGTCTCCGGGATCATGACCTGAGCCGAAGGCAGTGGCTTAACCAACTGAGCCACCCAGGCGTCCCAGAAATAGATGCTTTTAAAACTTGAGTTCACATACCTGGAAGTATCAGTGATGTTCTAGTTGCTTTTACTGAAATCGGTCTGTTGATACCACAGCTCTTTTTTATTGGACACTATTTTAATGACTTATATTATACTATTAAAAAATTGGTTGTTATTATGCACAAGATTAAAGGACTCTGTATTTCATATTACAGAGCCTTGTCTGTCTATATTTTTTAAAACACCCATGGTACTAAAGTAACATGGTAGAACCACAGTATTAACCATATATCTTCTAAATCATTTATCATTGAGAATTTCAAGGGTTATACATTCTAAAAAGCCCTCATGCATTTAACTCCATTTTCACCAAACCCAATCCTGTCCATAGTGAGTGAGACTCATGGGCCTATGTGAAGACACAGCAGTATTCAATATACTTGTGGCTTGTGGATGTGACACCATGACAGTCAGCTCTAGAGGGGAAAGACCGATGGTGGTCTTTATAACAGATAATACATAAATTAAATAAATCCACTACTTTGGGCACCAAATGAACTTGAAAGTTTTCGTTGAAGAGACAAGATAAATAAATAGATCAATGTAAAGATAAATAGGAGGAATAACTTCGTGGTTTAGATGTTATTTAGTACTACAAACTAGTATTCCCACCGGTTTACTAAATGTTTTTATGATCTTGGAAAACCCTTCTCAGTTCTTTATCAAGACGAAGATTGCCCAAGGTAACAGACAGTAAAACTCATGCTCAAACTGTGGTTGAGGGTCAAGTACACATTGACACAATGGTAATGGCAACTCTGTTGGTTGATAGTGGAAATGAAATGTAGGCTGAGTATAGTCTTGTAGGTAGTCCTCAAGACAACTGACATTCACAGAACATACTGCACATTCAGTCTTCATGAAAAGGAAGTAAGACTGTATGTTTTTGGTTATGTCTGGGCATCTACCGCATAACATGAGCAACATACATTTGAGCTTGATCAGTTTTCCTAGCCCAGAAATTAATTAATAATTTTGGTAATTTAAATGTCCCAGAATATGAATGGACTCATCTGAGGTCATTCTAATTAAGCTAAGCATTTTTTTTTTTTTTTTAGAGTTCTCAAAACTTGTAAGGACAGCCAAGGTCTATTTTTCTTGACATAAAAGGATAACCACAAAGGAAGTCTGGTGTGAAAATAAGCCCAAACAGATTTCTCTTAGAAAACATCTGTTTCTTATATATCTGGGGTTTAATTGAGAAAAATGACACATGTAGGTTAATAGAAACAAAGCAGAGTACATTATCACATAACCAAAATTTATCCTGAAATGAGACTACAGAGTTTTTAAAAAAATCAAAGATACAATAGAGTTTGAAATGTGCCATTTGATATTGAGACAAAACCTTTATTTAAAAACAATAGTCAATTGGTAGAAACTATGTTATCTTCTGCAGCAGCATAATGAAATATAAAAGCACTCTTCTGTATGTACCACTGTCCTAGGTATTTTGCACAAAGAGAGAACAAACATGGGAGACCTTTGGCTGCTTAACACAACTTTATTGTATGTGTCTGGGAGTATAGGTGATTCAGACAAAGTAATTACTATGACACAAGGGTCTGATGTGAATAAATATTTTGAATAGTAATATTCATATTATGTCTAAGAAGAAAGGAAATTGTATAATCAAGTAGGATGCTGTATTAGGGAGAAGCTTGCACATTAAAAATGAGAACAAAAGAAAGTTTCTACCATGAAGATATTTTAGAAACTGGCCAATTATTCTAAATAATTTAATAATAACTATTATTATTATTATTATTATCATTATATTAGTAACAGTTATAAGCACTATTTTGGATGGGGATGTATTTACTATGCTGTTTTAATTTCTTATGTTAAAACTTGCTTCAAAGACATTTATCCTTGCCTGAAGTAAGAGATAAAACACATTAAATGTAGAAGGATAGTTAGCCCAAGATGAAAATTGATTCAAATCATCCATTATAAGAGAAGGGTAAAACACCGGGAATAATGTAAAACAGTTCAAAACCAGACTCCCCCTCCAACACACCTACACCTCCCACTGCCTTTACTCAAAGGTAATGTATACACAGCAAGTATTTCTATCCTGCCTAGAAGATGGGAAAACTGAGGCACAGATATTTAAATATTTTACTTAACACAATAAGAAAGGAAGCGATCCACATAAAGAAAGTGTTGAAGTTTTTCAATCTTTTATCTTTAGGTCATGCTGCCCTTATAAATGTTTATCATTTATTGTTGAGGGTTTCTGAAACAGTACTGTGTGTAGAGGAGCTCCTTTTATTTGTCAGCATTTCCATAACAATTCTGTAATTTAAAACAGAAGTACTTTTTTCCCAATGTTTTAAGTGATAGCAAAGAAAACCTGATGTGATAGAATTCTGAGTATTTTTTGAATGGCTAGTATGGTTACAGATGTGGATCAAATTGGGAAATAAGCTGACTTCTGTTTTTATTCTCACATGTTGTGTATTCTCTGAACCGTTCTTATGCTCTACGACAGGCTGCATATGGTAGACAAACTCACAGAGAGGTCCAGAGCTGAAGGAAGTGTAAGCAGGAAATAGAGTCACTGAGTCATGTCCTAGGAATGTAGGGCTAGTGAGCTTTGATAACATTTAGCTAAACCACGCTGTTGATTTTGGAAGATTTGTCGTGGGAACCCTGAGTAGAGTCCTTACCCTTTTGGGGTACATTTTATTTTTAAGTGTCCTACTGTGTTTAAGTGGTTTAGGCTAGTTATTTCTTTTTCTGGTGTGGCAGCAAAGAAAACCTTTAAATGCTGCCCTCTATAGAGTGTGTCACATAGGCTCTCTGTTTGGAAGTTGTCCTAAGTGGCCAACTAGTCACCCTTATTTTGCTAACTCTAGGGGGAGGAAAACCCAAGGTTTCCATTTCAATCAAAAAGCTATTTTGCTCAAGCCTCCAATTCAATTTTACAGGGATTAGAATCCTATCAGCCAGTCCTGTAGTCTACCGTTCTATCTTCAGCTCTTTTCTCTGTGGTTGTAGACAGTGACCCAATGCAGTGCCTCAAAAAAATAAGCTGCAAAAGCTAGCATACATTCCAGGAGAAGTATAGCCAGAGAGCCTTAAACTCTAATGATTCTCTGTATAAGCCCTTTTCGTGCCTTCTGACACTTACCTCCATCAGGGTTGTCACTACTCGAGTCCCCAAGGCCTTGGCTGCAGACACATCTTTCTATTCTCATGTCCATGCTGCCATTAGACCCTGAACCACCAAGTTTCATTCATTCAATTCAACAAATATGTATGGGAAACATACTAAATGCCGGGTACTCTTCTTGGGCTAGAACTTCAAAAGTAAAAACAAAATCTCCACCCTCCTTGTACTTATGCCTAGTGAGGTAAGAAGACAATAAAGTCAAGTAAAATGTATAGTATGCTGAATGACAGGGCACTGTGGGAAAGAAGAAAGAAAAAGAAGGAAGATAGAGAGCATAAGTGGAGAGTTTGCAGTTCTGGACGGGGTTATTGGTTAATGTTACCCTGAAAGTGTGGCATTTGAGTCAATATGGGAAGGAAGTGTCCGCAGTGTTTGTAACACTAAGGACTGGCACTCTAGAAAGAACTATAGCTTTTTCTGCCCCAGATGTAAGGGAATCTTTGAGGTGAGCAGTTAATCCTGGTAGTCTGATGATTCTGATGAATACAGCATCCCCAAAGTAGTTTTTTGTCTTTTTGGGTTTACCACTCTGCTGAGGAAACTACACCAACTCACTCAGGGTCTCAGGGCAGGCCATGCGTGTGGCACCAACCTGCTAATTCTCTTAGCCTTCTTCTGTTAAGCCCCACACTTTGACTGTGAATGTGGCCAGCCACCGGCCAGTTTCTGTGAATGTGCTAGCAATTAAGTTTTGGGGCCCCTGAAGAAGATAAAAGGCTGAGTTAAAACCTTGGATTTACTGACTGGATTTGGATCAGGAAAATTGGGATTTTCCTGACTTCAGCTATTCTTTTTTTAAAACATGTTAGCAAATAACTAACTTTTTAAAAACCGGTAAAATCTAATTTTTAGAGAAATTTTAAGTTTACAGAGAAATTGAATAGAATGTACAAAGTTCCTGAGTACTCCCTACACCCATCTACCACCCGGTTTCCCCTATTAACATCTTGCTTTAGTGTGGAGCACTTGCTACAATTCATGAAGCAGTATTGATACATTATTATTAACTAAGGCCATCACTTGCATTGGGTTCACCCTCTGTCAGTTCTAGGGGTTTTGACAAATGCATAATCAACTTTACTGATCATGTGACATTATATCCGTGTTCATTCTGGGACTTTGTGGGAGGGTGTGAGGAGTGATAAGTGTGATGGATCAAGCCCCAGACAAGAGCTGTGCTTCTTAATGGATTTTATGGGTGCCTCAGAGTTGGTTCCACAGGTAATGGGCTATGGTTCCTAAAGGTCAGGTGATCATGGTAAACTTTTAGTGTCCCACCCCACCTACACATTAAATCCTGATATTTGGTGGGAGATACGACCTGATGAAAAGAACCTGTGTCCCTCAGGATCACAAAACTTCATTTAACAGAAAAATACCTCAGAAAATGTATGCAGTAAGAAATGTTGTTCCTTTGGTGGGCCATATTTGAAGCAGTTTGGTGGAGTCAGCAGTGCACGGGATGTATCCAGTGTTTGACCGTGAGCTAGTTAACCTGAGACTCAGCCTTCTCACTATAAAGAGGCATAATGATACTTAACTGGGCATCAGTGAGACTCCATAAAGTACGGAGATAGAGTAGACACTCAATGAATGATAACTATAATATACTATCCGACTCTCATCATTTCCCCACCCGAACGAGTTCTTGCCTTCAGGTTCCTCCAAAAAATCTCTTAGTATAATGGTTTTCAAACTTTATTCCTCAGAAATCTAGAGGTCCTCATTACACTGTGTGAGATGTAATGGAGAGACAAACAAAATGGGCTGGATTCCAAATTCCCATTTTTTTAACTTATATGTTGGGTTGCAATGTATTGATAAAGCTTATAAACCATTTTTCTGTGAGAAGTTCCTTTTAGATAATGATCCTTTATTGTAGCTTACAAAGTCTACAACACAGTGGGCCTAGCTTCTTTGCATAGGTTAGACTCTCCTCTTAAATTTCCAACGTACAACTTCAGCCTTGAACTACAACTAACAGGTCACTGATTCATATACCGTATACTTCATACTTTTGGGAATTTTTGCTGAATCCTTTCATAGGATTTAAAAAAGCAAAGCCAATCAAGGCAAAACACTTAAAAATTTTTCCAGATTAGAGTATGTCCTCTTTTTTTTTTTTTTTTTAAGATTTTATTTATTTGACAGAGAGAAACACAGCCGGAGAGGGAACACAAGCAGGGGGAGTGAGAGAGGGAGAAGCAGGCTTCCCGCCAAGCAGGGAGCCCGATGTGGGACTCCATCCCAGGTCTCCGGGATCATGACCTGAGCCGAAGGCAGTCACTTAACCAACTGAGCCACCCAGGCGCCCCAGTATGTCCTCTTTTAATAATTTATTAGGATTTCTCCCAACAAATCCTCAGATCTTAGGCAAATGACTAATATTCCCATTTTCAAATTAATGTTTCCTAAGCTGAGTCAGCCTTCTCTCATTCATTAATTCAAAAATATGTGTTGAGTGCCTACTGTGGTGCCAGACGCGAGGAATACAATGGAGGAATGTTTTCCCATTTTACATCTGGCGCTTGTCCAGGGTCTGTTCTCTTTTAACTAGCTGAGTTCAGCTTCGAACTTTCATTTTAATCTCTTACTCCAGGCTGCCCATCTACTACTGGCAAATTCTCCAAAATGTTATAAGCATGTCACATGTCCAGGAGGCATAGTTAATACCTACCAGCATCCTCCAATGTATGGCTTAAAATGATTTTCCCAGAGCAAATGAACATGTGAAGTTCCATAAAACAAAATAAAATCACTAACTTTTGAAATAAGGCAAATTATTGTCATTAAAGTCAATTATAATTAAAATCAAGTTATAATTTATACTCAGATAAAATTATTTTCATGATTTTTAAAAATTATTTGAAAGTTTAAAATAGTATGTTTAATGAGCAATATTGTTACTTTATGTTGCTTCCATTCCCTTGCTTAACACAAAGTTCCTTCTAATGTTATTGATCCATTTGATTTTTTTTTTCTTTTCAGCAATGTTCTGACCTCAAAAATTATTTTCATCCCCCAAATAGAAAGAATATGATAGGTCACATTGTTAGTTTGATAGTTTGCTGAGAATCCTTATAAGAGTAATGAAAACTAGCAAAGTAGGCAGAGATGAAGAAAAGAGAAGTTGAAGTGATTAGCCCCATGACCCATGCCTGTTTCTTGAGTTTTTAAAATGCAAAGTCACCATTGTTCTGATTAATAAAATTAGCACATTCAATTCTGGTCCTGGAAGAAGCTGAATAAGTAAATTACATGGTACTTTCAACTAACTTCTAATTTAAATACTTTAAAAAGAAAATGTAAAGGGAAGTTTTAATAGGGAAGTTGTTTTCAGATGTCTACATTCATCCTGTCTTTTTTTCTTAAGTGGTTACAGTTGAAACACATAAAAGTAACATTTAATTCTCTAAATCATTAACTAGAAATGGGTCAGAGGAGGAAAATTAAAAATAATATGATGTCTTCTCAACTTTTATTACAATTAAGTGTATGGATGTCTGAATACTAAACCATTAAATTAATTTTTAGTTTGTTTTACCAAGAGATAACTTTGAATAATACCCTGAAAGAATTATAGTGAATTGTCTTATGGGAGTTTAAAGAAAAAACAAAACAATAACAGTTAATTGACTACATATGGATTATATAACTTAGGCTTAGTTTTCTAAATTGAGACTTGATTTTGGTTAGAAATTCTAATAAATTGACTAATAATTGATCAGAGGAAGAAAATGAACAATAAAATCTGATGGTTTGAGCTAGTTTATTAACAATGGGGGAAGGGATGTAAATATATTTGAAAGATACTTAAAAGTTAGAATCAATTAGACAATGGGGGAGAGAGAGAAGAGGTGGAGTAATCAGAATGGCCCAGAACCTTCTCTCTAACTGGGAGCATGGCAGAGAGACCAAGTCTCATCAGAAAGGATATATTCAATTTGAGATGTATTAAATTTGATGGGCTCGAGGATTAGCCCAGGGAGATGATTGTTGGGCAATTAAATATAAGTCTGAAATTCGGGTGGGGAATATTTTAAGGAAGCATGACAAATGCTTTCAATACATGTTAACACAAAGTCCCATATGATCATAGCATAAAGAATGATTAGTTTTGTGAGCCAGTATCAAAGAAGACTACAGAGAGAAAATGATATTTGAACTTAAAAGATAAGTAGGGTTGCAGTAGGTGGAAAGAAGGAAAGGATATACCAGGTTGAGGCAATATCATAAGCAAAGATTCAAAACCTTGAAGATGTTTGGCACTATCAGGCAATGTCTGGCAGTAGTAAAAGCGAAGTCTTCATGAAGAAAGACAGTGGAGATTGAAGTCCAAAAGAAAGATTACTGCCAAATACTGGTAATCTTTTAATCCTATTCTAAAGAATTTTCATTCTGTTCTCCAAGGGTAATTGGGATGCTTTTGGAGGTGTTTGAAGAAGAAAGAACCAGATATCAGAAATAAGACATTGCAGAAACAGAAGTAATTGGATTTGGTGGCTGAATTTATGTGGAATTGCTACATTAAGTACAAACCAAAGATGATATTGACATTTCTACATCGGAAGGCTAGTGCTAGTGGAGTTGCTGTTAATTAAAAAATAAAGCACAAAGCAGGAGCATGTTTAGGTAGAGGGACCCTCTAAAGGGAGGTACAGTACACATCTAAGGTGGCAATAGGCCACTAAGGTACGCTCTGGAATGGTCTTTAAAATAATGACTTTTTCGCTATAGGAAGGAGTTTTAGGAAAGAGAAACACTAAACATAAAACCTTAGGGTGTGTCTGCATTTAAAAGGTGGGCAGGGCGCCTGGGTGGCTCACTTGGTTAAGCACCTACCTTTGGCTCAGGTTGTGATCCCAGAGTCCTGGGATAGAGTCTTGTATCGGGGCTCTCTGCTCAGTGGGGAGTCTTCTTCTCCCTCTCCCTCCACTCGTCTTGTCTTCTCTCTCTCTCTCAAATAAATAAATAAAATCTTTAAAAAATGGGGGGTATAGAAAAGGAAGTGAAACTCAGGGACAGAAGTGATCAAAGAGATGATAAAAGATTCAGGAGAGGACAGTATCATAGGAGACAAGGAAGAAGGCAAGACTAAAGGAGAGAAGAAGGAAGACACTTAGACACAGTCATGGATGACTAGAACCAAAAAGAGGCCTTTGGGTTTGGCAAACAGGTCAAGACATGGCCAAGAGAGAGGTCACAGAGGCAGTATTTTCTGTAGGGTGATGGCGCTGGCAGTCAGACTACAAAAGGTGCAGGGGTGAGTGTCAGATGAATAGCACACACTATAGCAGTATAAGCTTTGAGAAATTTGTTTTAGTGAAAGAAAGTGGCTATGGTGGGTGAAGGCAAGCGATTAATGGAAAGGAAGATTTTATATGCTAAAGAGGGTAACAGCGTTACAACAGACCAAGATTGTTAACACTTCTTAGCAAGGAAGGCTTATAAAGGTATCCAAAATAAGAGCATCCTAGTGATATGAGCATACCACCATCTCATGAAACCACTCACAAGATGCTCACCCTCACATCCCAGGGGCTTGAGAATTTCTCTGTCCCTTTTAGAGCATTTACCTAAGGTCAGTATTCTGAAATTTGAACCTTTTTTTTCCCTTTTAATGGATTATTTAAAATATACCATTCTTTCCTTTCATTTATAAGGCATGTACCAAAGTAACTTTATAGACTTTTTAACATTTGAATTACTATCCCGTGTGTGTGTGTGTGTGTGTGTGTGTGTGTGTGTATAGTGATAATTATGGAAATTGGACTAACTAGAGCCCAGGAACTTTGAAAAAGCAAATTTATTGTGTATAATAACAGAAACAAAATCAACAAGAACAACAAGTATAATTGACCATTCAGCAATGTGGAGGTTGGGGCACCGACCCCCTGCAAAGTTAAAAACCCATGTATAACTTCCAACTCCCCCAAAACTTAGCTACTAATGGCCTACTGGTGACCAGAAATCTTACCAATGAC
Organism: Spilogale gracilis; assembly: GCA_004023965.1. Lineage (NCBI taxonomy): Eukaryota > Metazoa > Chordata > Mammalia > Carnivora > Mephitidae > Spilogale > Spilogale gracilis. The sequence continues at coordinate 25,115 of PITA01017768.1, read as the reverse complement.
ATAAACAGTCAATTAATACATATTTTGTATATTATATGTATTCAACACTGCATTCTTATGATAAAGTAAGCTAGAGAAAAGAAAATGTTACGAGGAAAATCATAGGAAAGAAAATACATTTGTAGTACTGTATTGTATTTATTAGAATAACTCTGCGTAGAAGTGGACCTGTGTCCAGTTCAGACTCCTGTTTTTCAAGGCTCAACGGACTGTAGCAACAGCTGCAGCATCTGTGAAGATTTCCTTTTCCTCATCTTAGGCCAGGGCTGACAGCTTCCTACCGATTCTTTCACTGAATCCCCGCCACACCTCTATGAGGCGGAGGGACAGTTAATATCTACAATTTGCAGATGACAAAACCATGTTTAGAAATATTCAGTTGCCTAAGATTACAGGGTTTATTAGTGGTGAAAGAATATGACAAGAGACTGATACTATATTTGTAAAGATCCCTGTTTTAATAAATGGTTATTCCCACGTCGTGGTGAGCTAAGCAGAATGCTTTTGTTCGAATAACTAGTTGCCCCACAGAAAAAGTAAGGTTGTCGGTGGTACAAGAGAGCAAGTAGCACTACTGATGGGAAGAAATTTTCAAGGTGGAAGATGAACTGCTTACCCTTGTTCAGTCATAAAAGGTCACCACGGTGCACGTACTATTCGGAATGTTATTACTTTTCTTTCTGGCAGACAAAAGATAGGCAGTATTCAAATGCAAGAGTGTGATTGGGAGAGAGCTGGTGGGTGAGAGGAGTGGCGTTGGTCAGGTGAAGTGATGTGTCAGTAAACAGAGTTGTGGAAGGCATAAGTCTTACAAATCATACATCTGGAAACAATCATTGATAAGAAAAGATGGAAAGGTTATTATTATGTAGGAAAGAAAGAATTGGAAACCTCCAACTAAGCAGGTGCTAGCTTGTGGGTCCCACCTTACCCTTTTATTTTTGTTGCCTGACAACGGTATTTCTACCACAAAGCCCATGCACCTTCTATTAGTGGCCCTAGAGGTCATCTTTGGGGTCCTTGGGTCCAAATCACAAGAAATGATTCCGGTCTTCTTTTTTCCCTAGGGCTGATCTGGGTCAGGGTTGATCTTAAAATGTGAGTAAAATCACTGAGGAACTCTTTGATTGTGATTTATAAGTAGGGCAGTCAAGGGTCCATAATAAATGGTTTTCGTCAGCAGCACTGTCAACTCTGTACTTTCTACGTTTAACTTTAAAAAAAATTTTTTTAAAGATTTTATTTATTTATTTGACAGAGAGAAACATAGCTAGAGAGGGAACACAATAGGGGGAGTGGTAGAGGGAGAAGCAGGCTTCTCACCAACTAGGGAACCCAATGTGGGGCTCCATCCCAGGACTCCAGGATCATGGCCTGAGCTGAAGGCAGCTGCTTAACGACTGAGCCACCCAGGTGCCCCGCTGCATTCTACATTTTAATATTTCCAATTCACCAAAATATATCTGATAATGAATTTATCTTATTTTCACTATTCTAGCCCTTATTTCCTTCTTGCATCTCTGCATGGACCTCCTTTTTTTTCCCTGCTGTAATTTGAAATAGAAAGGTTTGTGATAGGGCGCCTGGGTGGCTCAGTGGGTTAAAGCCTCTGCCTTTGCCTGGGGTCATGATCTCAGGGTCCTGGGATTGAGGCCCACATCTGGCTCTCTGCTCAGCAGGGAGCCTGCTTCCTCCTCTCTCTCTGCCTGCCTATCTGCCTACTTGTGATCTCTCTCTGTCAAATAAATAAATAAAATCTTTAAAAGAAAAAAAAAAAGAAAGGTTTCTGATATTTCAAACTACTGGTAATAACAATAATACCTTATGTTTGTATAGACATTCATACAATTAAAAGTGATTGCATATTCATTACCTCATTTCACCTCATTTGAAGTGAATAATGGGCATTCTGTGCTCTCTGAAGACCAATTTCTCAGCTCTTTTCAGGAAATTCTTGAGACTTAGCCATTTCTACAATACCCTCATACAACATAAGAAATTTTCCAGGATTGGAAATTGCTTTATAATCTATATTGTTCTTCTTTCAAAACTTCAATTTTTATTCCTTTTCTAATGAATTTATGTCAACAAAGCATTTTTTAATGTGTCAGGACCAAATACTGTGGATATGTTATACATATGGACATAATTTTCTAATTTCCTGGAGCATTTTTTGAAAGAAATATCTTAAAAGCAAATGTTTTATTTTTTAAACTGGTTTCATTTAAAAACATTTTATAAGATCATGGACCATTTTACTTTTGCAATTAAAAATGCCTTTGAATTTCAGAAGAACTAAACAGTAGTAAAATTATTAGTCATTTACTTATTTTTGACATTTGTTTAGTTTAAGGCAATCTAAATGCATTTCTACTAATTGCATTTGCACTTTACCAAGTAAGAGTTTGAGGAAAATATTCTTAGGTTTAGTTTATAAATCTGTCAATAATAATTGATTTTAGATAACAGAGATGAATTCTTTAGTATCTGAATTATTTTTTTTATTTTTTATACATAGGAGTACAGTTTTATTTAGAAGGAAGTACATAGGGTGAGGTCTGGGAGCTAGTACCTAGCTTCTATGCCTCTCCCCATGGAATCAGGACACATTACCTTCCCAGAACATCAATGCTAATATGTGAATTTGCCCATTCTCCACTTCCTATATTGCAATAGTTTATATAGCTTGCTTGTCTCAACAGCTAGTCTTTAAGGTTATGAAAGATAAAAAGAGAGAAAGTCAGAGTTGGAGGAAAGTGTCTCCTTAAACTGATTTTTTGAGGTTTAGGTGACCTAAGACTTTGATAATGAAAATTGAGATGTTGAAATATTATCTTATGAACCTACATGAGCTTTATTTCTCTTTTTCCCTTCCCGACTCCTACCCTACACTTGCAGATGACTGCATTCTAATTAGTTGTAAACTAATGAATGAATGCATATGAATGCAATGCTAATGAACTTAGCATATTGGATTTTTTTCAATAATTCTATGCTTATGTAACTCTAAAACACTGATAATAACCTTTCTATAGGTTAATATCTCATTTTATTTCCCCAAAATCATATATTTCATATATAGCCATAATTTGTAGTTATTTTTAAACATCAGATACAGCCATAATTTGTAGTTATTTTTAAACATCCTGGGTTATGTCCAGAGTTGATTATCAATTATTTCCAAGCCCTAATTTTCTCCTTCCCCCCCCCCCCCGATTACTCACTTATTTATTGGGTCCAGGTGCTTAATATATTTGTCATATTTTAATTTTAATTATCTCTGAGGCCACCTGGTCTGGATCAGACAGTCTTAGGAGATCTATAGCTGTTCTAGATTTTCATCCATAAAATTCATTCCCCAAATTTTATTGTTATTAAAAGTTCTGTAGGCAGTTCTGGTTGATTCTGCAGCTGAGAGCCCTCCAACTAACTCCCAAAGACTTTACAACATTGACTCACCTCTGAATCCTGTGACTGCCTTGCCAGGGAAGAGCCCTTGGGGTAGTTCCATATGGAAATGCATTCTGAAGGTTTTATCTAATCTTGATCCAGACCCTAATCAGGATGGCCCTCAAGGGTGTCCCCGAATCAATGGTATATATTGTTTGGCTAGCTTTGGGGTTACCATTTTATTCCCTCCTATATGATTTATACTTCCTTGCATCTGCTCAATTAAAAAAACAAGAAGAAAATTTAAAAATACAAACTAGTCTAAGAATTTCTGTCTGAAACCTTTCTTTGTTAGATTATGGCCAAACATCAAACCTCAAACTGGATCCTACTTGCATTTTTCTGTTTGTCTGGTGCTCCAAACAAAGGAACAATTAAAAATATGCAATCTTCCTTACCCAAGTCTCCATAAACCTTCCACACTTATCACATTAAAAGATGTATTTAAATAAAATATTTTATCTTTGATAATTATCAACATCTATTGTTTATTTTAAAATTTCAACCAGTTGTATATTATTAGTAAAAACCTAGAGGAAATTTTACAGATTCCTATCACTATAAGAAAATTTTTTAAAAATTAAAAATCTACATGTGTTGCAAATGTATGTATTTGTTGCAAAAATATGTATAGGTGGGCAATAAAGTGATTTTTATTAATGTCTTTTTACATTGGGATAAAAGTAGGATAGTAAATGGAATGGATTTCAAGAAGAAAAAGAAAAACTGTAGTATTTTCAACTGTTGCATTTTTTAAATATTTTATTATGAGAATTTCTAAATACATGAAAGATTAGAAGGAAGAGTTACAGTGAACCCTTATGTACTCATTACCTAGCTTCCATAGTTATCAACTCAAGCCAGTCTTGTTTCATCTGTACTCCCACCCATATCTCCCCTACTTCTATTATTTTGAAGTAAATTCTAATCATTGTGTCATTCTGTCAGTAAATATTTTAGCATTTATCTCTAAACAATAAGGTCTTTAAAAAAACATAACCACAAATCAGTCTTAGACCTAAAATTACCAATAATTTATAGTATCATAAAATATTCAGTCAGTGCTTATATTTCCAATTCAAAGTTTTTGGTTTTTTTTAAATTTTATTTTATTTTTCCAGTGTTCCAAGATTTATTGTTAAAGCCCCACACCCAGTGCTCCATGCAGTATGTGCCCTCCCTCCACCAGGCTCTCCCATCCTCCCACCCCCTCCCTCCAAGACCCTCAGTTTCTTTCTGAGTCCAAAGTCTCTCATGTTTCATTTCTCTCCCCAAATTACCCTACTGCCCATTTCCTTTCCTTCTCCTACTGTCCTCTATATTACCCCTTATGCACCACAAGTAAGTGAAATCATGTTATACTTGACTTTCTCTACTTGGCTTATTTCACTCCGCATAATCTCTTCCAATCTGGTCCATGTTGCTACAAAAGTTGGATATTCATCCCTTCTGATGGAGGCATAGTATTCCATTGTACATATGTACCACATCTCCTTTATCCATCCATCTGTTGAAGGGCACCTTGGCTCTTTCCACAGTTCAGTGATTGTGGCCATTGCTGCTATGAACTTGGGGTACATATGGCCCTTCTTTTCACTACATCTGTATCTTTGGGGAAAATACCCAGTAGTGCAATTGCAGGGTCATAGGGTAGCTCTATTTTTAATTTTTAAAGGAATCTCCACACTGTTTTCCAAAGCAGCTGCATCAACTTGCATTCCCACCAACAGTGAAAGAGGGTTCCCCTTTCTCTGCAATCTCTCCAACACTTGTTGTTTCCTGTCTTGTTAATTTTGGCCATTCTTACTGGTGTAAGGTGGTATCTCAGTGTGGTTTTGATTTGAATTTCCCTGATAGCTAGTGATGATGAACATTTTTTCATGTGTCTGTTAGCCATGTGTATATCTTCTATGGAGAAGTGCCTCTTCACGTCTCCTGCCCATTTTTTGATGTGTTCATTTTCTTTTTGGATGTTGAGTTTGAGTAGTTCTTTTTAGATCTTGGTATCAGCCCTTTGTCTGTAGTGTCATTTGCAAATATCCTCTCCTATTTCGTGGGTTGCCTCTTTGTTTTGTTGACTGTTTCCTTTGCTGTACAGAAGCTTTTTATTTTGATGAAGTCCCAAAAGTTCATTTTTGTTTTTGTCTCCTTTGCCTTTGAAAGATCCAAATAAAGTCCGTACATTAGAACTGGTTATATGATTCTTAAGTCTCTGAATTTATAGGTTCTATCTTTCCCTTTCTCAATTTTTTTTCCTTGTCTAACTATTTGTTGAAGAAATTGGGTTGTGTGTTTGGTAGAGTTTCATACAAACTAGACTTGGGTGATTGCATTTACCATATTCTTTTGTTCTCTCTATTTCCTATGAATTGATGGTTGAATTTAGAGGTTTAAAATAGGCTATGGTTCAATATTTTTTGGTAAGACTATCTCATAGGTGATGCTGTCATCTTCTGTTAGGAAGCACCTAATATTTGTTTCTCTCTCTCTCTCTCTCTCTCTCTCTCTCTCTCTTTTTGTGATGTTAGCAGCAGGAACTATCAGATGTCTAGATCCAGTATTTCACTAGGGATTAAAATTGGTAATGTACAGAATGAGTATAGTCTCATCATTCTGTTTTTATTAACTTTCTCACATCTACTATTTGGTTTTGTCTTAGTACAATTCATATAGGAAAGGCAGTTTATTTACCACTTTCCAAAATAATGAATTTGTCCATCAGCATCCTCCAGTGGTGAACTATTTGTTAGAGTTTTTAGGTCACTGAGAACTCATGGCTTTAAACATACTTGATATGCTTTCATCTTCTGCTTTTAAGATGATCTTTTCTCTCAATTCTTTCTGTCTTTGGCCAGTGGGAGTTTCTTGAGGTTGGCCTCTGGTTCATTTGACATGACTCTAGTAATTTTTGATAGCTTTCTTGCTTTCAGGTGTGACAATACCCTTCAGCCTCATCATAAACATTTTCTGCTGTAGACCTGAAATCAACCATTTCCCCCAAGGAGCTCTCTTTCCATTTACTCCAATGGAAGTCGGATCACAGTTTAAATTATCACTGCTACTAGGCAAAGTCATTGTGTTTAAGCCTTTTCAGTGGCTAGATAAAAGAAATACAAATGTGTGTATAAGTGTATTTTAAGACAAAATAATCATGAGTTCATATTCATGATTCCAACTTAAAATCAGTACTACAGTGTTTGTACATCCCTACTTTGATTTTATATCTGTGTTCTTCTTTCCCGCAGCAAGAATCCAGGTTCTCAAAAAACATTGAGAATGATAGAATATCATAAAACTACTCATTTGTTCTGTTCCAAAATATAGACTATAAGAGGTTCAGAATTCAGAATCAGAATATCAGTACCACCACTACTAATATAAGTATTAGAAACAGTTAATATTCATTTTTATAAGTCACTGCAAGTAGTTCCTCTCTGTATAGTTATATTGCCAACTGTATCAACATTTAGTTTAATTTAGCTCATTTAATTTTTTCATTTGAATGGATTTCTTTTTAAAATTTTAATACTGCTCTGTAATTCTGTGTTTCTAAGCTTGAACACGTAATATAAGAGGGTCTTAGCTTCTATCCCTATCCCTTCTGTTTCTTTTTTCAATTGCTAATCATTTAAAACAAATTATTAATAACAAATTAAGACAAAATATAGACTATACTTCCATTATTAGCTTAAAATTATATATGTATATATGCATACGTATATACTCACACATATTAAACAGATAATATGCATATTACCCTTTTTCTTTTTTAAATTTATTTTATTTTTTTAAAGATTTTTATTTATTTGACAGAGAGAAACACAGCCAGAGAGGGGACACAAGTAGGGGGAGTGAAAGAGGGAGAAGCAGGCTTCCCGCCGAGCAGGGAGCCCGATGTGGGGCTCGATCTCGGGTCTCCAGGATCATGACCCGAGCCGAAAGCAGTTGCCCAACCAACTGAGCCACCCAGGCGCCCCTTTTTATTATTTTTTTAAAATACTTTCTTAAGTTGGCTCTACACCCAGCATGGAGCCCAACACAGGGCTTGAACTTATGACCCAGAGATCAAGACCTGAGCTGAGATCAAGAGTCAGATGCCCAACTGACTGGGCTACCCAGGCACCCCAGGTATTGCCCTTTTTTTTTTTAGATTTTTTTTTTTTATTTGACAGAGAGAAACACATCTGGAGAGGGAACACAAGCAGTGGGGTGAGAGAGGGAGAAGCAGGCTTCCCAACAAGCAGGGAGCCTGATGTGGGGCTCCATCCTGGGACTCCAGGATCATGACCTGAGCCGAAGGCAGACGCTTCACAACTGAGCCACCCAGGTGCCTTTGGCATTGCCCTTTCTTAACCTATAGCATACTATGTACTCCTTTTTCTTTATTGCATTCCCTTTCTACATTTGAGTGATTTCAGTCTTTACCTTTTATAAATAATGCTCTAATACAATATGCATCTGTCGTGGTTTTTTGTTTGTTTTTTAATGCCAAAACTCAGAAATACATCTATCCTTTTGCTTTTTTGCCTGAGTATCTTTGGGATAAATGGAATAATACATTTTTGGGTCCAAGGATAAATATATTGGTATAAATATATATTGTCAGATATTGCCAACTTCCTCTTCATGAGGGTCTTACTGTGTTTGCATTCCAACCAGCAGTGTATGCAGAGCCTCTTTCCTTTTGCCAACAGAGAATGCTCTTGCATTTTTGCAATTGTACTAACTTACTAGGTGAGAAATGGTACTTCAATATACTTTAAATGCGCATTTATCTTATTATGAGCAAGGCTGATCATCTTTTCATATGGTTAAAAACATTATGAACCACTTTTCTGTGACTCATGTGTTCATATCAGTAGCCCATTATTTTTTAGAGTTGCTGGGCTTTTCCCTACTTTTTTTAAAAAGATTTTATTTATTTGCTTGAGAGAAAGAGAGAGAGACAGAGACAGTGAGAGAGAGCATGAGCTGGGAGGAGAGGGAGAAACAGGCTCTGCACTGAGCAGGGAGCCCCATCTGGGGCTGGATCCCAGGACTCCTGGATCATGACTTGAGCCAAAGGCAGATGCTTAAGCAATTGAGTCATCTAGGTGCCCAAGGTTTTTCTCTACTTTTAGAAGCCCTTTGTTCGAATATTAACCCTTTGAAAGTGATATACCACAAATATTTTTTTCTAATTTGTCATTTGACGTTGTATTTTACTTCTTTTTTTCAAAGTCAGTGATGTTGGAAACCAAATGGTTGTGGGATTTTAATTCCATTGCAGACATGGAGAAAAGTGGTGTCACAGTTTCATTATAAAATATAATATCTACAGTTTACCAGGACTCACATCTTTTGCTGCTATTTAAATGTATATTGAAAAATTTGGGGTATCAACTTTGAAATGTATAAGTTTTCCAAAATTATTTTAGGAGGTCCCTGAGGAGGTCCCTAAGGAACAACATTACATCTTGGGTCCTCATCAGTAATTTCAGTAGCTTAGCACATACAAACAGCTTGTGCCGGTACCAGGAAAGATAATCTGACTTTGTAGTCTGACAGGTTGAAGTCCACACTCTAATTGGACAAGCAAGTTCTAAAATCTATTTGAGCCTCAATTTCATCATATATAATATGTGGAGACAATGATATACCTTCTATATGGGGTCATTGTGAAGATTAAGTGATACTGTCAGTATGTCTAAAATACAGTAGACAAGAAATATTTTCACACTGCTTAGGTTGTTAATAAAATGCAGGTATAATTTGCCTTACCATGCCATCAGTTGCCTGGATCAAATTACTTCCCTCTGTTTTTTTTCTTTTTCTTTTCTCTTTTCTTTTCTTTTCTTCTTTTCAAAATTTATTTATTTATTTGACAGAGAGAAAGAGAGAGCACACAAGCATGGGGAGTGGCAAGCAGAAGGAGAGGGAGAAGCAGGCTCCTCTCAGAGCAAGGAGTTTGATGCGGTACTTAATCCCAAGACCCTGGGATCATGAGCGGAGCTGAAGGCAGACACTTAACTGACTAAGCCACCCAAGCACCCCTCAGCTTTCTTTTCATAGCAAACCATCCCCCCAAAAAAGTTATTACATATTGATATAATGGTATTTAGAATGCCAGTCCTTTATTTAATAATATGCTTCTGTGTATATTCTGTGTATCAAGCACTATGCTAGGTATAGAGATTCAGAATGTGGAAAGAAAACCACATAGAAGGCTTTCGTAGTCATTCATTCATTCAATCATTCAGTTGTTCAGCAATTAACTGAGGTCCTACATGTTCTAGGCCTATGCTAGCCACTGAGTAGTAACAATACAAACCTGAACTAAGGCACTGACCATATGAATCAAGAATTTGTTGATCAGCAGAGGGCAGGGAGGGAATGAGTGTAGAGGCAGGTACAGCAAAAGCACAGAAGTTGGGCTTGTGTGTCTAGATTGATTACTTTTGAGGAGGAATTTGCCTGGTCCATTGTTTTTTGTTGTTTGTTTGTTTGTTTTAACTTTTCAATGAAGTGTCATATGCACCTGAATAAAAATATGCATTGTATGTGTCTACCTTGACACTTAATGTACCTTTGGATACCTTGATATATTCAGTATACCCATATAATCAACATCCAGATCAGGGAATCGAATCATCACCAGTTCCACTTTGTATTTTTTCTAGTTGTTTCTCACTTCTAAAAACGTTAGCTTTTTATTAGATTAGTTGTGTGTGTGTTTTTGTTCGTGAAATACATACAGTATGCACTCTTTTGTTGTCTTCTTTCACTCAATATTTTTATGAGACTCATCTAAATTGTGTGAGACATAGCTCATTCATTCTCTCTACTGTGTAGTATACCATGTGTAAATATACAATGACTTATTTATCCCTTTTACTATAGATGGGTATTTGTAATTTCTGACTTGTGGCTATTACAACCTTGGTGCACATATGGGTGCATTTCTGGGTCCATCGAAGAGTGGAGTTGCTGTAGGAGTAGATGTATACATATTTAGTTTTGATAGATATTGCCAAGTAGTTTCTGACTGTGGTTGTACCAGCTGCACTTGCACCTCACCAAAATATGTTTGCTGTTGTCATTCTTTTTAATTTTAGTCATTCTGTGTAATGGTATCACATTGTGGTTTTAATTTCCATTTCCTTGCTGACCGACAATACTGAACATAATTTCTTATGTGTATTGGTCTTTTGGATATCTTCCTTTGTGTCTCTTCAAGGATTTTGTACATTTTTTTATTGTGAATATTTTTTCACATATATATTTATAGAATGTATATCTAAATCTCCCATTCCATGATTTTTCATTCTTGATGGCTCGTGATAACAGAAGTTTTAAATTTAATATGGTCCAATTTATCAATTTTTTGTTCTTTTACACTGAATGTATTTTGTGCTTTGCTTAAGAAAATTTGATTTCTTCTAGATCATGAAAATATTCTACATTTTCCTCTAAAATCTTTAATTTTTTTTACTTTAAATTTATTTTATTTTTTCAGTGTTCCAAGATTCATTGCCCATGCCCCACACCCAGTGCTCCATGTAATACATGCCTTCAGTACCCACCACCAGGCTCTCCCATCCCCCTACCCTCTCCCTCCAAGTCCCTCAGTTTGTTTCTGTATCCAAAGTCTCTCATGTTTTGTTTCTCTCCCTGAATTACCCTACTTCCCATTTACTTTCCTTCTCCTATTGTCTTCTATATTACCCCTTATGTTTAAGTGAAACCATGTGATATTTGACTTTTTCTACTTGGCTAATTTCACTCAGCATAATCTCTTCCAATCCAGTCCATGTTGCTACAAAGTTGGATATTCATCCTTTCTGATGGAGGCGTAGTATTCCATTGTATATATGTACCACATCTTTATCCATTTATCTGTTGAAGGGCACCTTGGCTCTTTCCACAGTTTGGCGATTGTGGCCATTGCTGCTATGAACATTGGGGTACATATGGCCCTTCTTTTCACTATATCTGTATCTTTGGGGTAAATGCCCAGTAGTGCAATTGCAGGGTCATAGTGTAGTTTTAATTTTTTAAGGAATATCCACATTGTTTCCCAAAGTGGCTGCACCAACTTGCATTCCCATAAACAGTGTAGGAGTGTTCCCCTTTCTCAACAGCCTCTCCAACAGTTGTTGCTTTCTGACTTGTTAATTTTGGCCATTCTGACTGGTGTAAGGAGGTATCTCAGTGTGGTTTTGATTTGAATTTCCCTGATAGCTAGTGACGATGAATATTTTTTCATGTGTCTGTTAGCCATGAGTATATCTTCTATGGAGAAGTGCCTCTTCATGTCTCCTGCCCATTTTTTGGTGTGTTCATCTTCTTTTTGGATGTTGAGTTTGAGTAGTTCTTTATAGAAACTAGAGATACAGTAGAACACGTCAACAAAACTAGAAGCTGGTTCTTTGAAAGAATCAATAAGATCAATAAACCATTGGCCAAACTAATCCAAAATAAAAAGGAGAAGACCCAAATTAATAAAATTATGATGAAAGGGGAGAGATCATGACTAACACCAAGGAAATAGAAACAATCATCAGAAATTACTATCAACAATTATATGCCAATAAGTTTAACAACCTAGAAGAGATGGATACATTCCTAGAAACCTATAAACTTCCAAGACTGAAACAAGAAGACAATGACAATATGAATAGACCTATATCTAGTAACAAGATTGAAGCAGTGATCAAAAACCTTCCCAAAAACAAGAGTCCAGGACCAGACGGATTCCCTGGGGAATTCTACCAAACATTCAAAGAAGAAATAACACCTATTCTCCTGAAGCTGTTTCAAAAAATAGTAACAGAAGGAAAAATTCCAGACTCTTTCTACAAAGCCAGCATTAGTCTAATCTGCAAATCCAGAAAGTTCCTGGTGATGTGATGCTCCTGGTCCAAGGACCACAGAATTTGAAAAGCGCTGCCTATGCCTCGTAACTCTCAGCCCAGTGCCTCTGTGCATTGCTGGTGTTCAATATTTTGATTGCTGGCCATGAGTACAAGTCAATGAGGGATGAAAAAAATAACTCTATTTATCCTTAAGGATTTGATATAAATACCCACTCTTTTGTGAAATTGCCTCTTAACTCTTCCAAGCAGGTTTAACCTATTTTTTCTCCATATATTTTTGCTGAAACTTATATATATATTTAATGGTATGCTTAGCACATTCCACTGTAATTATGACATATAAGTATGTCTAAAAGTATGTGTTTTGGAGTCAGACAAATATGGCTTCACACATGAACTCTGGAACTTACTAACTGTAAAACTGAGAAAATTACTTAATGGTTCTGGGTATTAGATCCTTGTTTTAAAAATGTGGATGACACTACCTATTCTGGACTTTGTATTACATAAGGGTCCACTTTAGGGCCTTAATCAATTTTAGTGTTCTTTGCATTTGGGATGCCAGGCTGATCTCCCTGAGGCAGGATGCTATTCTACTTATTTTTGTATCCTCTGTGTCTAACACTGTACCTACACATGGTACACATGATTCTGATGAATCAGCAAGCTAACCAGCAAATCCAAGGACACCTCTGAATCTTAATCATCCTAATTAAAAAAAAAATCCTGTAGTTTCATTTTAGTGTGTGTGTATGGAGAAATCACCCATGGATAGAGTCCCTGAGGTCAGATCCTTTCAAGAAATAGCTCAATTGCCTAAGTTTTGAGTAGTCTGGTCCCTCCTATACCTTTGAACCAGTAAAGAGCCAAAGATATTCTAAACTCTAGATAGTTTCACGTTCCTCTTGAACTTGACTAGCGTTAAATGGGACCCTACAACCATGGAGAAACCACAGGATGAATCATAATTTGTCTACACATTTTCCTTTCAATGTTAGACCTGCTCTTCACTTAGAGTTCCAGATTCCATCCTCACATATACAAGATTCTGCACCATAGATTGGGAAACTGAATAGCTGAGGGCACTTCCTTGGTGGATCTTTGCTGCATGGAGGATTGTTACATGTTTTTGCTTTTGGTATTGAACAGTAATGCTGTATTAAGTTACATAGCAACATCTGTATATGTCTGTATGTTGGTAGTTCTCAACTGATCATTTTGCTCCAGGACCTCCATTCCCTTCGAGGATGACTGACAATATTTCAAGACATCTTGGATTATTATAAGTCACATTCGGGGTGGGGTGGAGAAGAGACTTCTGGCATCTGGTTGGTAGAGACCATGCATGCTGCTAAACATGTACAGGACAGCTCCATACCCCACCATCCCTATAAGACAATGAATTTTCCAGCCCTATATGTCAATAGTCTTTAGACTGAGAAATTCTGGCACATGCTTTTGGAAAAAATAATTACAAACTGATGAAAAGCTCTAAACAAAGAAGACTTGTTATGAAAAGTAAATTTAAAAATATGGCTAAATCCACACTCTTGGGGAGATTATGTATAGCAAAGAAAGCACCATCTGTTTTATAATTTGATGAAAAACAAGGTGAGTATATTATGTAATTTCATTTGCCAGGATTTTATGTCAGAAATGAGTTCATGTACATAAATATTATATCTTCCTCTGAGTAATTTGCTTTATATAAAGAATTTATAATGACAGAATATTTTTTCTATATCACTAACTTCATTTCCTACTTCAGCTCTCTAGAAAACAGTAAATTTAGGTTAGAAGTGTCTATAATGCCGCTTGGCTCATGTATACTAAAAAGATTTGTGTTCGTTTTGAAAGGATCCTTGAACATTTCTCAGGAAGGTCACTTTGTTTTGCTTTAAAAAATGAAAATATGTTTGTCTGCATTGCAGATAGGCATAAAATCAGTTGGTCACAAGGCTTTTTTTCTCCAAGGAACCAAAAAAAGCAGGGAGGCTAATGGGACTGAATGGTGAATGTATCCACTCTGGTAATCAATTACTTCTGAAACACAGCCATGCACGTGATATATTTTAGAAAGGGAAGAACCCTCTGAGGGAATATTAAGTATTCCTTTCCATTCTGAAGTAGAACTTGCTTTGTGAATCTAGCAAATAAAAAAGAATTGGGAGTTTATTTAAATTGATCTGTGTGCTTGGAAGCTAAGGATGAAATATTGTGATTTAGCCATCACTGTAATGCATTCACAGGAATCGTGTGCTGCTGCCCTGCCCCTCCGGTTTCTGTTTTTGCATCATACAGAAAGATCTTTGTAGCACATCCCTACAAGCAGATCTCTTCCTCTTTCTGTATGACTGGATAGTGAAGGTACTTTCATAGCCTTTGTCTTTTCCTATGAAAAGTAGTAAAAGCATTTGGTTAAGAATCTTAAGCATATCGTAAGATCATCCTAACAGTGACTCTTTAAAAACAGTACAGCTACTGTGTTATGAACATAATCTCCCCTCGTTCCCACCTTTCTTGGAATGGATTCACTGGGATTTTTGGGTCAAGTGACTAGGGTCTTACTTCTGTCCCTATCATTTGGTCATTATATAAGATTAGACTAATCTTAAGCCAAATGTCTCAATTTCCTCTTACATAAAGTGGAATAATAAAGCATGCTTTTGCTATTTTACAGATTGTTGTGTACACTAACACCTTTATTAAATTTCCCTATCCCCTCTGCTCTAGTATTACCCCTTTGTCCATGTGTCCATTCATGTATGCAGTGTCTTTGAAAGTACCTGGTAAGCATTGTTTCTTAAATATTTGTTGATGACATATAAGTTATTTCAGTTTCTTAATTCCTACCAATAATCGTGGTGAGGGAGATTCTATGTGAATTAGACATTCAGTCATTCAATAGGCCAAAATGCTGAAACATCTCTCAAAAAGGTCCAAAGACAGAGAAACTATGATACCTCAACTTTGATTCTTAAAATTATTATTCACTTATTATTGGTAAGAAGGGTCATATAATATTGGTTAAAAAGTGGCCCTTGAGATCAGGCAATCCTGGATTTAATCCAGGTTCTGAAACTTACTGGTGACACTTCACAAGTTTCTGGAACTATATAAACTCCAGTTTCATTTTCTGTAAGAGGAATAGTAATCATATATTCCTTGTAGTATTATTCTTAGGGTTAAATGAAGGTAATTTATATAAAGTGTTTAGCACAATGTCTGACATATAGTATGTGTATTAGGGTATGCTAAGCTGTGCTAACAAATAGATGCCCTAAATAAATAATGACTCAACATATTAGTTAGAGGCATATACTTTTGGTTAGCAGGTGGCTCATCTACAAGATTAGAAAGAGAAGAGTAGAGAAGGACTTGGCTAAGAAATTATCATATCACTTCTGCTCTTATTCCATTGGTAAGAATTACTCATATGGAGAGGAAAGAACAGATGGTTGCTAAGCATTACAAGAAGAGTCAAGGATTAATTGAATATAAGTAGCAGTAAGAGATCAAAGCTAAAGATAAAAATGTTTCAAATGCCTGTAGAGATACCAGTGTCTTTAGTATAAGTTAGGTACGAAGAAAGGTAAGTAGGATGGAAAGTGAAAATTTTGAATTGTGATTTAGAATACTGAATTAGATGTCCAGAAGCATATCTGCTTGAATGAATCTTTCGGGAATTTGGAGATGCAAGATTACAGCTGGAGTGAAGAGTTCACGGTGGCGATAGCTTCTTTGGGAGTCATGCGCATAGAACCAATGGTTATATCCCTGTAACTGAATACAGTTGCTGAGAAGATGTTGCATCATTTTAACTTCCCTTATTTCTGGCACCCTTGCTACTAGTTTTTCTTAAGAGCAAAAAGTCTCATGACTTACTAGAATTTTCAAAAAATCACTAGACTATAGGGGCGCCTGGGTGGCTCAGTTGGTTAAGCAACTGCCTTCGGCTCAGGTCATGATCCTGGAGACCTGGGATCAAGCCCCACATCGGGCTCCCTGCTCGGTGGGAAGCCTGCTTCTCCCTCTCTCACAGCGAGAGAGTAGTCCCTCTCTCGCTGTGATTCTCTATGTCAAATAAATGAATGAAATCTTTAAAAAAAATGACTAGAATATAAAGACCTTAATGATTATCCCCTTGAACGTCAGTTCAGAGACACCCTTATATCAGTTCCAGAGATTAAGGAGATGAAAACATTCAGACATAGTATCAAAAATATTTACCATCAATAAAGTGGAGATAATAAAAGCATCTACCTTATTAGTTGTTGTAAAGATTAAAATAAATGATACTGGAGGGCCTGGTGGCTCATCGGTTAAGTGTCTGACTCTTGGTTTTGATCTCAGGGTTGTGGGATCGTGCCCAGTGTCAGGATCTGCACTCAGTGAGGTGTCTGCTTAGGTTTCTCTCTCCCTCTCCCTCTGCTCCTCCCCATCCTGTGCATGCTCTCTCTCACTCTCAAATAAATCAATAAGTCTTAAAAAATATATATATATAGTATAGGTAAAGTGTTTTCAGTGCTTGGATATGGTAAGTTCTTCTATCCAATGACCAACCTGCAGATGGTTTTCTTTATTACTCCTATACCCTTACCCTGGATACATAACCCCAAAACATCCAATCTGCATCAGATTTAATAAGTGTCCTTGGGGCGCCTGGGTGGCTCAGTTGGTTAAGCGACTGCCTTCGGCTCAGGTCATGATCCCTTAGACCTGGGATCGAGTCCCACATTGGGCTCCCTGCTCGGTGGGAAGCTTGCTTCTCCCTCTCTCACTCCCCCTGCTTGTGTTCCCTCTCTGGCTGTGTTTCTCTCTGTTAAATAAATAAAATCTTTAAAAAAAAAAAGTCCTTATTTTACCTTGAGAAGAGAGTCCTTGTACTGCATTTATGTGACTGTTAACTTCAAAATCAACTCCTGATATGGGTCCTTCCAGTTTTCTACAGAAGAACAAACTTTCAGATTTCTCTTGTTTAGTGTACTCATGAAAAATAAAAAGATCTGCTACCCAACCATACACTAGTTTGGTCCTTAGGAAAATTTTTACTTTTGTTCTTGCTGTTATGTAGAGCAGGAGCCAGGAAGAAATGCTAAGTATGTGCTTCTCTTTTGGATTGACTATAAATTTATACTTAGAACTTTAAAGGACTTTTTTTTTTAATGGATGTATTAATTTTTTTAAATTTTATTTATTTGACAGAGAGAAACACAGCCAGAGAGGGAACACAAGCAGGGGGAGTGAGAGATGGAGAAGCAGGCTTCCTGCTGGGCACAGTCCCGATGTGGGACTCGATCCCGGGTCTCCGGTATCATGACCCGAGCCAAAGGCAGTTGCCCAACCAACTGAGCCACCCAGGCGCCCCAGAACTTTAAAGGACTTTTGAGTTCCCAGAAGCCCTTGGTACCTAGAGTACTTTACATTTATGCCACATTTTCTTCTTTGAAAGCAATTTAGAAATACCAGCTAATGACAAAATAATATGCTACTTATCTAAGTTAATTGGCTTGTTTGTTTGTTGGATTTTTGTTTCTAGTTACTGTTTTCATGGAGATATTTTCATTTAACTTCTATCCAGCCTTTAATTTTTTTATATGGTGTTAATATGCAAGTACATTAAAGCTTGGTGAGCAATAGTAAAGTGTAAATAAATAGTAAGGACATTCATTTCATGGTGTAATGTTGATGCTGTGAGTCTGAAAATGCTTTATTTGCTTGCTAAGAGTATAGGGGAATATATACTTTATTCTCATTTTTTTCCTTAATGACAAGTGTATTAACCTAACAACTGACAGGAACTGGTTATAGCAGTGCCAGGTCAAATACTTGTGTATTTCCTTAGGAAAGATAATATATAATATATAGAGTCAGATTTTTTTTTTCTCACCTAGACTGGGACACATCTATGGTGTAGTGCATGTCATTTCTTCAGGTAGGCCAGCTGGTCTGTTGCAGGCCAGATCTGTTAAGTTCCATCCAGAATGCAGTGGGAACCTATTGTGGGGAAGAATGTTATCTGGCATATATATATTTTAAGATTATTTTGGGAGATGAATGACAGGCATACAAAAATGGAAGCAAGAGGACCAATTAGGAGGCTGCAGCAGATCATGGTGAGTGGTAGAAATAAAGAAAAAAGAAGTGAAGGCTATAGAAATACAGGATAGAAGAGGAAAACTGAGGACATTAGGGAAAGTAGAGTTGACAAGACCTGATGATGCATTGGATATATGGAATAAGCTTTCTATTTAATAGAAAGAGAAATAACAGGAATCACAGGTAAATCCCTAATTTTTGGCTTGAGGTTATGCTTTTACAGAAGGGGAGAAGATACAAGGTTTAACTGACCACCTATAATCTGACTTCCCTGCTGCACTGGAAGCTTCTCACAGGCTGCTACCAATAGTATCCGATGGGGGATTTAGCACATAGTAGGCATTCAGCACATTTTTTTTTAATGAATAAAGAAATATGTGGTCATCATTAGGCAAAAGTAGAGTAAGACAAGCACAGAGCTCCAGTATTTCAGTTATGGCTTTAAGGGCATTGTGGCATGGTAACAGATTTTCTTCCAACTGTGAGCCTTTGTGTTATTGTTGGGTCCAAAATGGGTTTTGGAGGGGGACATATATAAGAAGATTCGACTTGTATGAGTGAGAAAATTTTGTGCTTCATTTGACACCTTACTGCTTTAACCATGTCTTTTTTTTTTCATAAAATTTTTTTGAAATGCTCATATATAGACAAAACCATCGAGACTAGTATAATAAACCCCATGGATCCAACCCACTGCTTTAGTAATCACCAACAAACTAGTTTTATTTCATCAGTATTCTTTTCCAGCCCCTTATCAGCTAATTTTGAAATAAATTCCAGACTTTGCACAACTTGTTGGGCATGTATTTCAATAACCATTGACCTTCTAATACTTTATCATTATGCATACATTTTTACATCCAAAAGGGATAAAGCACTATTTCTATCAGTTTGCATAAAGATCCCACAATATAATATGTACCTGCGCACATTTCAGTTCATTTTGCTTCGTACTTCTAGGCCTAGGTTAGCATACCCCAGATCTCTGTGTAACCATAGTGAGCTCCGTGCAGCTGGTTCCTACCTTCTCTGACTTTCCCTGGCACTTCTGGAGACTTGACTACCATTTCCTTACTCTTTAATCACCAATTAACTGACCATTTACTAAGAGGCATTCAGCTGGGTACTTTGAGAGACATAGAAGTGTATGCAGGACTCCTGCCCTACCATAATTTAAAATAGGAAAGGGTAAAGGTAGTATGCCGACTGATAAGGTGGCATGTGATCCTTTAACGGTTAAGTGATTGGTATAGACAATAAACACTCCAAGAATTGGGAAGGAGTTCATCATTTTTTCTGGTCAGTATGAACAGAAAGCAGGGCTAAGGCAGCATTCAAACAGATCTTTAAAACATAGTGAAGTTTTTAGGGTGGAATGCATTCCTGGGAGAGTAACATACATACACATTCAGAGAAAAAAGACACAATACATGGATATGGAAATGCGAGCAGATCGGTCAACATGCAGGTTTGTGACAGAAGGTGGGTGGTAGACTGGAAAGTATTAATAGAAAGAGAAATAACATTCACATTTATTTCTTCCTTATTGTGGTTGTGTTTCTAATACAAAGAAAAAATTAGAGAAAATCATATTGTTTCATTTTATGGCAAGGCAAATTACATGGAGATTGCTGCTAATTAAACTAATGACTTTAACAGAACGTGGACATGTGATGTCATCTAAATGATACATTTGTTTCTGGTTCCATTAGCATTCTACAAAGTGTATCTATTCCAGGTTTCAAATTTTATATAAACATGCATATCATGACAAGAAGAAGAAAGAAAAATGAATATTACACATTTAAATATTTCATCTCAGTCTTGAGTAGTCTGTAAAAATCATCCTAACCTAAATAGCTTAAACCATAACTTAACTTTATAAAAACCCACGATAAACAAGAATATTGTTATAAACCAATAAATATAAATGAAACTTAAGATTCCTAGTGGGCAAAAATGGCCTGAGAGCCCTGTATTATTGTAGAAAAGACAAAGATCTGAAATAAAACTTAGTTCGAGGTGTCTGGGTGGCTCAGGCAGTTAAGCATCCCACTCTTGGTTTGGCTCAGGTCATGATCCCATGTGTCCTGAGGTCAAGACCTGCCAAGGCTCTGTGCTCAGTGGGGAGTCCCCTTGAGCATTCTCTCCCTCTGTCCTTCCCTCAGTGAGCATGTTCTCTCTCCCTCTCTCCAACATAAATAAAGGAATCCTTTTTGGGTGGGGGGAGAGATTTAGTTCAAATTTCAGGATCCTCATTGAGGAACCTTTAATGTTACTGAATCTGGGTTTCCTCATTTGTAAAATGTGGAATAATAATGCTTGTCTCATGTGGTTGATGGGGATTGGATGACAAAATCTAGTACTGGCACTTAACATTCTCTAACACTGAGCAGGTCCTCAATATAGCCTTTATTTTCTCTCCTCTATGAGTTTACAGGAGATATATGGCATAGGATTTTGTTTTTTGATTTTAAAATCAGTGGTTTTGAATCAGCTTTACTGACATATAATTAACACACAACAAATTGTACTTATTTATAGTGTATAATTTGATAAACCTTAACATATGTATCAACCCAGAACACCCTTACCATAACCAAGATAATAACCATATCCATCCCTTATTCCCATGCACCGTGGTAATTTCTCCTTCATTACTGTCATCCTCATGAAACTACTGACCTGCTTTCTCTCATAGTAGCTAGTTTGAATTTTCTAGCATTTTACCAATATGGAATTATTCAATATGCACTCTTTTTTGTCTGGTTTCTGTCCCTCAGTCTGTTTTGAGATTCATCATTGTTGCTACATACATTGATAGCTCATTCCTTTTTATTTCTGAAAGCATGCTATTCTACGTATGTCACACATATTTACATTTTTAAGCAGGCTTCAAATCGTCAGGATTTCAGGTTAAAAAATATAGTTTTAAAGTATAGAACTGGTTGGGGCACCTGGGTGGCTCAGAAATTGGGCATCTGCCTTTGGCTTGGGTCATGATACTGGAGTCCTGGGATCGAGCCCTGCATCGGGGTTTTGCTCTTCGGGAAACCTGCTTCTCCCTCTCTCACCACCCCTGCTTGTGTTTCCTCTCTAGCTGTGTTTCTCTCTGTCAGATAAATAAATAAAATCTTTAAAAAAATAAATAAAATATAGAACTAGAAATTTTAGTTTAGTGTAAAAAATATTCTTTTTTGTTTGCCATTTTTTTAGTTGATTCTGCATGATGTTTTAGAAATATAGAAAAAAATAAACATGTTAATGATTTTTATTTTTTAAGTAGGGATAGTAAATGCTCTATTAGAGAAAGGAACTATGGGTTATTTTTAAAAATAAAAGTGATACATTGTCAATTTTAAAAAGTAAAGAAATACAGAAAGACACAAGAAGGAACTACAATATCACTCTAATTCCATGACCCAGAAACAACCTTCATTAATACTGTTGACCTTTATCCCAATCTCTTGACAGATAAGTAGATAGATAGGAAAAAAATAATTTTACAAAAACATATTTGTGGGGCGCCTGGGTGGCTCAGTTGGTTAAGCGACTGCCTTCGGCTCAGGTCATGATCCCGGAGACCCAAGATCGAGCCCCACATCGGGCTCCCTACTCTGCAGGAAGCCTGCTTCTCCCTCTCTCACTCCCCCTGCTTGTGTTCCCTCTCTAGCTGTGTTTCTCTCTGTCAAATAAATAAATAAAATCTTTAAAAACACACACACATACACACATTTGTGACTTCTACTTTCAGCTAAGATAGAATAATGGGAGCTGGATATACTCTCCCACTTTGAATAACCAAAATAAACCAGATGAAATATATGAAAGTAGTTTCTAGACATTGGACATCTGGCTGTACAGCACAGTGAACCCTAGAAAAGGGGAAATCAACAAGTTGAGTCTGACAGTTGTTCTAGCTTACTTCCTGAGGAAACTTTCTAGGCTGCAGTGCAGGGAGGGGGAATCCAGGCAAAGCCTGATGGTCTCCCTGACTTGAGGAGACATTGTGGAGCCACAGGAAGACCAGCAGTTAGAATCCAAGGGAGAGCACTGGAGGGGGAACTTCACAGAGAGGGAGAGCCCTGGGTGGGGCAGGGGTGGCTTCAGAGGGTTTCCCAAACCTTTTAATCTGCACCTGAGTACTGATCAGCACATGCTGATGAAGAAATTACCCAAGGCCAGGGAAAGAACCTCCAGAAATGATCAGAAGTAACAATCCCAGAGTTCACCCAGAGCTTAGAATATTTTGTGTTCTCTTCACCCACAGTTAAAAAAAGTCTTTGCGATTCACAGGACATTGGGTAGTGTACTCAAAGGAAATTGCTTAAATAATTGGGAAAAATTAGCTTGAGAATAAAGGCTGCTCTGATTTCACATAAGAAAGCTTAAAAGCAAGCTTTAGAAGGATTAAATCATTTCCAACCAACCTAACCACATCCCAGAACAAAGTTAAAAAGTATTTATAAGAATTTAAAAATATTCAGCATTCAACAGGGAAAAACTCACAAAGACTGACATTCAATTAAACATTAGCAGGAATGCAAAGATGTAGGCAAATATGAGCCTAATGAGGAGAAGGATTAATTAATAGAAACAGGCCCAGAAATGCCACAGATAATAGAATTCTTAGACAAGGACATTAAAACATCTCCTATAATCACATTACATATATTTAAGAAGCTAGAAGATCAAGCATGTTAAGTAGAGACATAAAAGATACAAAAAGATATCCAAAGTGAACTGCTAGTAATGAATGAGGTTAAAAAAAATGCAGTGCATAAAACTTACAGCAGTTGAGACACTACAGAGGAAAAGATCGGTGAGTAAAAGTAAAGACAAAAACTATCCAAAATGAAACACACAGAGAAAAGACTTTGGGGGCAAGAAAAAACACACCTCACCAAAGAAGATATCCAGATGGCTGCACATCATACATCGTCAAAAAAATGCAAATGAAAATAGCAACAAGATACCATTACACACCTACTCTGGTCAAAAGCCAGAACACTGACACAGCAAATGCTCTTGAGGATGTGGACTAATAGAAATTCTCACTTACTTCTGGGAATGCAAATGGTACAGTCACTTTGGAAGGCAGTTTGGAAGTTTCTTACAATATTAATTATACTTTTTACCTTATGATCCAGCAATTGTGCTTCTTGGTATTTATCCAAAAGATTTAAAAATTCATGGCATTCAAAACCTACACATGGATGTCTAAAACATTTACTTTATAATGTTTATATTATTCATAATTATTATGA
Organism: Spilogale gracilis; assembly: GCA_004023965.1. Classification (NCBI taxonomy): domain Eukaryota; kingdom Metazoa; phylum Chordata; class Mammalia; order Carnivora; family Mephitidae; genus Spilogale; species Spilogale gracilis. Next base: position 1,444 of record PITA01017768.1, on the reverse strand, counting down.
TTTATATTCTAATTTATATTATTCATAATTATCAAAACTTAGAAAAACTAAGCTATGCTTCAGTAGATAGTAAAAATAGATAATAGATAAACAGTGATACATCCAGACAGTGGAATATTACTCAGTACTGAAAGAAATAAGCTATTGAGCCATGAAAAAACTGGGAGAAACTTGAATGCATATTTCTAGGTGAAAGGCAGGCACCTGGGTGGCTCAGTGGGTTAAAGCCTCTACTTTCCACTCAGGTCATGATCTCAGGGTCCTGGGATCAAGGCCCACATCTGGCTCTCTTTTCAGCAGGGAGCCTGCTTCCTCCTCCCTCTCTGCCTGCCTGTCTGCCTACTTGTGATCTCTCTCTCTCTCTGTCAATAAATAAATAAAAATCTTAAAAAAAAAAAAAAGGCAATCTGCGAAAGCTGCATGCTGCTTGGTTGCAACTATTTGATATTCTGGAAAAGGCAGAACTGTGGAGGCAGTGAAAGATCAGTGGTTACCAGAAATCAGAGGAGAGAGAGATGAATGGTCAGAGCACAGAGGATTTTCAGGGCATTGAAACTCTGTATAACTCTATAATGGTAGATATGTGTCATAGATTGGTCTAAACCCATGGGATGTATAACACTAGGAGTGAACTCTAATGTAAAATATGGACTTTAGGGGATGACAATATGTCAGTGTAGATTTTTTTTTTAAGATTTTTTATTTATTTGACAGAGAGAAACACAGCCAGAGGGGGAACACAAGCAGGGGGAGTGACAGAGGGAGAAGCAAGCCTCCCGCAGAGCAGGGAGCCCGATGTGGGACTCGATCCCGGCTCTCCGGGATCATGACCTGAGCCGAAGGCAGTCGCTCAATGCAAATGAGCCACCCAGGCGCCCCTGTCAGTGTAGATTTATCAGTTATAGTGATTGAACCACTTCAGTGGGGGAAATGGTGAAAGTGGGAACAATTGTGTGTGTGTGTGTGTGTGTGTGTGTGTGTGTGTGTGTGTGTACAGAGGAGTAAATGGGAACTCTCTCTCTACCTTATACTCAATTTTGCTGTAAATCTAAAACTGCATTAGGGGCACCTGGGTGGCAGAGTCCTTAAGTGTCTGCTTTCGGCTCAGGTCATCATCCTGGGGGCCTGAGATGGAGCCCTGCATGGAGCTCCCTACTCAGTGCGAAGTCTGCTTCTCCCTCTGCCACTCCCACTGCTTGTATTCCCTCTCTAGCTGTGTCTCTCTATGTCTAATAAATAAATAAAATGACCTCAGATTTCTGTTTGAAAACATGCAAGCCAGTGGGGCACTGTTTAAGTACTGAAAGAAAAACAGTCAAATTAGAATTCTATTCCCAGAAAAAAATAGCTTTCAAATAAAGGTAAAGTAATAATTGTGTTATGCATCCCATAAAAAAATCAAAGTATTCATCACCAGCAGATCTGCACTACAAAAAATATTAAA
>PITA01017767.1:0-42352 GCA_004023965.1 Spilogale gracilis | reverse complement strand
AAAGAAAAGTTTTCAACCAGAAAAGGCTTTTGTGCAATGCTCTTAAAAGACAAGCAAGATTTACAGGTAAGTAGGGAGGCTCTAATTCTAGAATGTTAAGTCTCTGTTGACATGTAAGTTCACATAGGAATGCTAATCTAAGGGGCGCCTGGGTGGCTCAGTCGTTAAGCATCTGCCTTCAGCTCAGGTCATGATCCTGGAGACCCGGGATCGAGTCCCACATCGGGCTCCCTGCTCGGCGGGAAGCCTGCTTCTCCCTCTCTCACTCCCCCTGCCTCTGTTCCCTCTCTCGCTGTGTTTCTCTCTGCCAAATAAATAAATAAAATCATTAGTAAAAAAAAAAAAAAGGAAGGCCGGCTTAAGGTCACTAATAAAGGGCAGAAGGCCCCTGGGGACTGTGTGGGCCGGGAGGGAAAGGCCTGTGCCTCCAGGAACTGAGCCAGGAACCGGAGCCCTGTCTCCTCCTCTGTGTCAGCTCTGACCTCTCGTATGCATCACCTGCTGCATATGAACAAGTTATGAGGTAGAAATTCTTAACTCTGGTTCATGATAATAATCACCTCAGAAGTAGTTTTTGAAATACAGATTTCCCCACCTAACTTCAGATATACTGGGCCTCCAGGTTTCAGGTGAAGCCGATGTAAAAACTGTGTGAACCTGTGGGGGGAGTCTGCTTCTGGGTGCGGCAGGCTAGGCGCCGTGAGCGGTCTTCCCCCACCAAGGAACGACGTCCTCTATAAAGTATCTTTTCCATTTCATTTTGGTTTACAGAAAATAAGGGCAATCTCCAAGGAGGAAAAAAAATGTGTTAGGTGAATAACAAGCCCTAGGCAGGAGAGGAGTCATGGTGGTGGAGAAACAGGAGGGCTCTATGCCTGGTCTTGACGCGGCTAGATACGTGTCAGGTCATTCTAAACACCCAAGAAATCTACCCGAAGATGGAAAGAATAAACTGCACAACTAGAGCGAGAGAAAATGACACATCATGGACGATAGGAGGTGCAGAAACGCAATGTAGGGGAGAAAAAGAATCATGGAAACTGATCAGGTAGAGAGGAGAGAGAGAGAGAGAGAGAGAGAGAGAGAGAGAGAACACAGTGCAGGGCATTGCACAAGAAAAACACCCCAACATCATTGATGGGGTTAATGAGAGGGCTTATTATTACAAGTTTTTATAAGAAATGGAGCGTGACTCTCATGTTTTAGAAGTCCATGCCATCACAGGGTGGGTGTAGAGGCTTTCTTGTGGAGCAGGAGGGTGGAGGCCTAGAGCAGGAAGCCTGGTCTGAGGATCCCCTGGGTTTCACTGGGAGACAGTTGCCCTTCATGGAGTGAATTTCAGGGAGATGACACGGTCTCTCTGGGGACAGAAGAGCAGCCATTTCTGTTCATCACCAGAGGAGCTGACACACCTCCTAAGGACAGCCAGCCCAGACACCGGCTTTTTCCTGCGTGTTACTCTGATCTCAGCTCCTGGGCACTCCTGCAACTGCCTTCGGGAACAAAGCAGTCCCAGTCCCCGCCCAGCGAGGCCCTCTCCCAGAGGGTCAGCACGGGCCTGTGCCCCACCAGGGTCCTAAAACTTGGAGTTTTGAGCCTCAGCCAGCATGCTTGAGATAAAACACGGAGCACTGCGGACAATCTGCTTCTCAGAGTGACGGTCTCCCCGGGTTTGTCTCCCCCTGATTTCATTTTTCCCTTCCTCTTCCTAAGAAATACTGTTCTTAAAGGTGCGTGTAGTATCAGTGAATATTGCCAAATCTCTCTGTTGTTATTTTGTTGGAAATTAATAACAGACACACACTATTAAATGTCGGGGACGATGAGTGATCCGACCCTCCCGCCAGGCCCAAGCCACCGGAAACTTTGGTGGAGGTACCTGTGAATGTGAATGAAAGCCCAGAGGGGCTTCCCCGCCTAGAATCCGGAAAGCCACATACCCTGTGGGCTGGGCCATATGTCCTTGGTGTGCTCATCCAAGACGTATAGTTCCGTTTAATCCTCCTCCGGTAATCATATCTCTGTATCTCTCATCTGTATTCCTTGATCCCTCTGCCTCAATGGTCTCGGCTTCTGTGAGTTCAAGCAATCACTCTGTGCCTTGCAGTAACAATACTAATCCTGTCTCTAGGGCGGGTGCAAAAGAAGTTAAAGATTTCACTGCACCACCCAACTTCCTCACGTGGGAATAATAAAAGACTGGGGCCCCTGTCAGTCAGGAGAGACAAAGGCAGAGCCAGAGGCATAGGAAAAGGCAGAGAGCCTGCAAAAGGGAGACAGAAGCAAACACAGACAGAACCAACTGTTTGCACCCTTCTCTCGAGATGATCTGTAACTAAAAAGCTTTAAATAAAGAACTCTGAAGACAGTTTTCAGGAGATCCCCACACCACTCTTCACGTCCGGTCTCCTCAAATCGCGGACTCCGTCACCACCTTCAGGGAGCCCTGACTGTTGCCGGAGGGCTCCCGGCAATTAAACAACTCTTGGATAAAAGGAGGTGAATACAAAATGAAATTGCAGACCTTTTAGAAAATGATAATTAAACTAGATGTGTGAGGGTCTGTATTGATTACATGAATGCTCCTGGGAAAATCTGTAGCTTTAACTACAAGTGCATAAGCATTAAGTGAATTAAAAGTGGAAATTGAAAATCTAGAAAAATATCAATGAAGAAAATAAAAACATAAAGAAGAATTTTAAAAAGTATGAGCAGAAATTAATAACTAATAGAAAAACAGTACAACACGTACATAAGTAAATAAACATCCTATTTCTTTGAAACAACAAAGCAGGGAACCACTAAACAATCTAATTTTTAAAAAGGTAAAAGAATGGTTGTGAGAAAGCACAGATGCACAAAATAACAAAGGGCAGAAGATATAGACAGAGTTGATAAAAGACGTTCAAATGGTTCTTGAATATATGAGATGCTAAAGCTTGCTCATAACAGAAACACAAATTAAAACCACATCGAGATATTGCTTCTCACAAGATAAGCGTGGCAAACATCTGAAAGTTTGAGAACAGCCTTTGTGGACAAGGGTGTGGAGAAGAGGCACGCACGCACACACGTTTTGGTGGAAATACAAGAGGGAACTCGATTAAATCGTCATTACCACATCTGCCTGTTTCATTATTTTTTTCCCTGTGCCTGATTAGTAGCATTCAATGATTATTCATTGAAAAAATAAAATAACTTGATCTCCCCTTTCATATACATGAGGCCATATAATCTCTAAGTAGCCCTGTGACTATGGAAAGGCAAATATAAGTATGGTCAAGCTCATATCAACTAAGAAAACAGTTTTAGTGTTACCAAAGTCAGGTAATTAGATATGGCAGAGATAAAACTAAGTGACCAATCACCTCACAGAAGGAAAGGGCACAGAAAGTGTGCGAATTTACGTAACGAGATTGGCCCCTCCAATCCCACCTCTGGCCCCAACAGAACATTCTGGCATGAAAGCAGAGAGCCCACTGACTTCTTGGAAGAGATGCCATTCTCAGGATCTCTGTTTCACGGAGCGTCGGGAAAGAGGAAGGGGTCACCTTGAACTAATGGGGGAAATATAAGGCAGAAGTGGCTGTGAAATAGAAGGCAAGCAATAGTTGAGTCAAGCAGAGGCAAGAGCAGGCAGCCTATCCCTGCGACATCCTGCGCTTTGCGGGATGGACGGGAGAGCTACAGTGAGATACCCTCCAGGTTAAGGTATAAATAAGACAGAGATTCCTTGTGAATTTAAACATTGGAATGGATCAAATCAGAAACATTTTCACAGTCAACCTTAAAAAGAAAGAATGGGGTCCAACAGAATCTGACTGCAACTTTAATGTATTAACCTTTCATTCAGAAGGGAGGGCGTTATTCAGCTAAATGTGAAAATGGGAACTCGTGGAGGTCCATGAGGCTGGGCCCACATGAGCAGTCTGTGTCTACACAAGAGGGCCAAGTTCCATTGGCTGGGTCTATGATGGCGATGGACTTCTATCAGGTGACTGGCTAGACGGCATTAACCTCGAAATCAAGACTCTGACTTCCCTCCTCTGAGTCAGTGATCACGATATTACCTCTCATGTGGGGAGAAAGGCACCTCTCAAAGGAGGAGGGAGTCCTTCTAACGACTATGCTTCTTGCTGTGAATTGATTACCACAATCATGACTGCCAATTCTAGTCTCCGAGTTTAGCAGATGTGAGTCCATCACTCGAGAAGGGTCTACTTTCCTTCTGAGCCTGGATCTCTATGAGTGGGTCCTAAGCCTTGTGACCACAGGGCATCCGCCAAGTTAGCCTTACTGTTCCATCCCTGGCAACGCCCCTCCTTCTCTCAGGACTTACTGGCCCTCCTCAAACTTATAGCTTCTTGGAGCCAAGAGGAAAATTTTGTGGAAAATATAGAGCTTATGAGAATGGAGTGTGTGTGTTCACAGCCCCTGAGATGGCGGCTATTTCTTTGGAAGAGTAGAGGAATAACCCCTCCACATGATATCAAACATATTAAAATGTGCCTACTTCAATATAATTTTTGCTAAAAGTTTTTGGAAGCATTTTAATAATTTTGTTTTTGAAATTATTTAAAGATAAATTATACATTTATTTTAACTATGATTTCTTTTCAATTACAGTACCCATTCTTGAGAAAAACTGTACATTAAAAACTGCTTACCACTTAGGAATGTTTTATGAATACTAGATTTCACAATGAATGAGGTTCATGAAATTTTCTTTCAAGATCTTTCAACATTTACAGATTTCAATTTTGCACAGTTTTATTTTGGAGCTGACATACATGTATATCCATAGAAAGCATCTATTTATCTTTGATTCAAACATTTTGTTGACTCTTACAAAGCTCATAAGCCCCAGTCATTGCCTGCAGTGTGTTTGTGCCTACAGATACTCAGGGCTGAAGCCTCCCTCCAAAGCCCTGCCAGCGTCTCCCCCTCGCTTTGCTTTCACACAGAGATCGGGCGCCCTGTACTGCCTCCCTCTGCTGGTGGTGAGGACCAAGGCCTCTAAGAGAGCTTCTTTGGCTCCACTGCACAGGCCTGGACCTGCGGATGCCTGATCACCTCACCTGAGTGCATTTCTGGAACAATCCTTGTGGAGAGGCAGGAAGGTAGACATCCTCCCCTCAAGGCAGGAAATACCGATCTGCACACTTCTCCTGGGGACACTGAGACCAAGGCCGTGGCCTGCCCTTGCCCTGGCTACTCACAGGAACACAGAATTCATCTCCCAGGATGGACGTAGACCGCCACTCAGCTGTGTGGAGCATGCTCAGGGCTCCCCACTTACCCACGAGTGAACAGTGATGAATGTTGGTTCCCTCCCCCACATCTCTGAGAAGGGGCCCAGTTTGAGGTGGTAGGGGAACCTCCCACTCTGACATATTTCCATGTAACAGAAGGAGAAAATTAAGAAACTAAAGTGATCAAAAGGCTTTGCCTCTATTGTCTGCCTGAGTATTAGGAGGTTTGCAGATTCTCAAAGCCCAGTTCTTATAGAAGGCTTGAGGATTAGGGGTGGGCCTGTTGAAACAGATAGGACAAAACTCTCAAAGCAGCATCACCTCCTACCATGGCTAAAACTGTTCCCTGAAACTTCTTCTTACAGCACTAGGCAGGTCTCCGGGGGAAGAGTCTCCCCCATGCCATGGTGCTGGCAGGGGAGCTGAGGCCATGCTCTAGGTGAAATGTGGAGGGGACACTGGTTCTAGTTCTTCTGGTATTTTCTGGAGAAGAGCTAACATCACAAAGATGATAAAATGGGGCCAACTTGAAGAACACTCCCTGTTGGAGGAGTGTCCTGGGGACAATACAGTAATGCATACCATGGGAAGTGTCCACTCCCTGGTCTAGAAAAGAAAATAAACCAGTTATGGTAATGAGCCAACCGGTGCTTCTCCGGACCCCGGGCTTGGCCTGCACTTTGTACGATCCTCCACAGAGCAGCTGCGAGTTCAGTCCATGAATGTTTTAGAATGCCCAAAGTAAAGTATAAGATGCTTTTTAAATTAAGAAAATTTAGTTACAAGCCATTATATGCTCATCATGGAGAAATCATAAAAGACACAAGCAAAGGTACAAGTACAAGAAAACACCAATAATATTCTTCTACATGCAAATCACTCTATAAACATCTATAGGAAAATGTATGTCTACACTGATAGTTGCAAACTTATATGCAAAGTATATCTATGAACTATACATATGTAAAACATAAATTATGTATATGAAAAACATATAAATCACATAAAATCACATATGTATGTATATGAATATGTGCCTTATACAGACGTCTGTGGCTGCAGAATGGCGTCTGTGGGCTGTTTTCAGTATTTAGAGCATCCACGTCAGTAGAGCCAAACCTAAGCTGCACACCTTACAAGAGGGCTGCCCTCGAGACAGGGGTGCCTATAATAGTTATCTTACCATAAAATGGAGAAAATAGTGATATCTCCTCATAGTAGTTGTGAGGAGAGATAAAGGGATAAGTGCACCTGGCACACGGCATGGTCAACACTCAAACAATGTTGAGAACTGAATGAAGCATTCTTGAAGACTAGCCACTTAGAAAGCAAAGAACATTTGAAGAAGGAAGGGAAGATACAAATGGTCCTAATCAGCCTGACCGTGGCCCAGTATAGAAGATTCTCAGGGGCTTGGCTTTCTTCCTATGAAAATAATTGTGGCTTTTAGCAGCTGCTCTGGACCATGTCTCAATTGTGTCCATTTGCATCTCAAAGAAAACCTAAGGATTAGGGCTGAACATCTAAGTATTACTCTCAATGTACCCGTATGACATCAACTCTCTTCTCGTCTCTCAAGCCCCTGATCTATCGGGGGAAAAATCAGTTTCTGTCTCTCAAGATTATTAGGCTGTTACCTAAGAAGGGGACAGGAAGTGGATCTCTAATTGGCTATTGTCCCAAGACTCGGGCCAAGGAATGGAGAGTGGGCGTGGCGGCGAGGGCATAGTCCATCCCTCCTGCCTTGAGTCCAGCATTTGAGGCACATTTAACAAACTAGAACGTTTTGGTCCACATGGACCAGAAAATCAAACTTTCGTTTTATGATACATTTCATCCCATAGCATTATATATTCCTTATTTGGCTTCTATTTTTTCCCAAGGGAAAGTCACACATAATAAAGATGGAATGCTATGTCACTATATACTTGTATGTCACTACAAACTCACTGAGCGCCAACCAGACCTAATCTCTCTGTCAAGGAGCTAACGTGAAGCTAATAGGTGTCACCGGAATTGTATTGAAATAACCAAGGAATCACCTCAGAGTGAAGAAATCCCTGCCCTCCGCCTATGGGCACCCAAACAAACCGCGGTATTGGGGTGATGCCCGGGGGTCCTGCGCAGCCATCACCAGCCCTGAGAGACGGTTCGTTGAGCCTCAGTCTGTGGTGCAGAGAGACGTGCTCGTGATGACTCTCCACTCACCTGTGACCACGGCCTCCCCCTCCCTAAACATTCTGCTGTTTCAATAAGCATCTTGGGCCACCTGCCATGCTCACCACACACACATCATTGCCCTAATAAGACAGGGCCGACGTCCACGTCTCTTTTCCATGACACACCAGGCAGGAACTCAGTGCTGTAATTACCACCGATTTTGTGATAAGGCGGGTAGCCATACCAATAGCCCAAGTGTCTGTGTCATGAATGGGCGTTGTACATCTGATCATACCTTCTGACCCAAATCAATGAAAGACTAAGTCACACTTTAACATAACACAAGGTACTGCTTTCCCTGAAATACAGCAGCAGTGCACTAATCTGAGGAAAACCACGGGTTTATATTTTTTCCATTTGCGGCCTGGTCTTTCCCACCTAGTTGACTCTGGCCTCTGTGTCCCCTCTAGATTCCTCTGCTCTGTAATCTTACGTAAGCACGTCGCTGGGAGGATGTGGGCTGCAGGTGGCTCTTCTGAGATCCTTGGCATCTGCTGAAATCAGTCAGCTAGGCGAGTTCGGCGGCATGCCGCAGGTTCTAAACCCACACCCCTCCACGGGGGAGTTTGACCATCCACCACATGGAGGCATTTTTCATCCCCTTCCCACAGAATGACAACCCTCATTTCTCCCAGACTCAGAACTAATGAAAAAAATTGTCTATGCCAAGTTGTCAGGGTTTTTTTAAATTGAAGTATGATCAGCATACAATGTTATATTAGTTTATTGTACTTGTTTATAACTGATGTATTTATATATGATTTCTTTTTATTAAGGGTATAACATAGTGAGTCAACAATTCTCTATATTAGCTGGTGTTCACCACAGTGAGTGCTGTTATTACAGTGTTATTGACAGTATTTCCTGGGCTGTATTTTCATCCCCATGACTTCTTTATTTTGTAACAGGAAGTAGGTACCTCTTCATCCTATTTATTCATTTTGCCCATCTCCACTGCCCCTTCCCCACCGCAACCACAAGTTTGTCCTCTGTATTTAAGAGTCTGGTTTTAGGGGCACCTGGGTGGCTCAGTTGGTTGAGCGACTGCCTTCGGCTCAGGTCATGGTCCCTGAGACCCGGGATCGAGCCCCACATCGGGCTCCCTGCTCTCTCTCCCTCTCTCACTCCCCCTGCTTGTGTTCCCTCTCTGGCTGTGTTTCTCTCTGTCAAATAAATAAAACCTTTAAACAAAAAAATAAGAGTCCGGTTTTAAAAATTTATATATATCCCATAACTCAACAATAGGCAGTCTACTTTAAAAATAAGCCTGAGTGTTGGTTAAACATCTACCTTTGGCTCAGGTCATGATCTCAGGGTCCTGGGATCAAGCCCCACATCCCGCTCTCTGCTTGGTGCGGAGACTGTTTCTCCCTCTTCTGCCTGTTGCTCTGCCTGCTTGTGCTCTCTCTCTCTGTTAAATAAATAGACAAAATCTTTAAAAAAAGAGAGAGAGAGAGAGAGTCTGGTTTTTTGTCTGTTTCTTTGTTCATCTTGACTTTGCAATGTTGCCTACCTTCTCTGCTGCTTCTGTACCTCAGGGCTCCAGTCTTCTCCCGAGACCACTGTGGTGTCGTGAAAGGGTGCCAATGCCAGTCCAGGTATCAGAGTGTCGGACAGACCTGGGTCGAGCCCTGTCCCTGCCATCTACCATCTGCATGACTTAGGAGCTGAGACTCTTTGTGAGCCTCAGATTCCTCACTGGAAAATGAAGATTATATCTCCCTCACAGAGTTGTAGATCAGCACTATGTGTACAGCAACTTTCACGTAGATATGTTCAGTCAGTGTGGGTGCCCTGTGTTCTCCTCTGCTGTCTGCACCTACCCCTGCCACCTGCACCAGCCTACCTGACTTCCCCACACAGGAAACTGCCCACTTCTGTTCTTTTCCTCTAATCATAATTCCCAGGTCCTCTTTCAAAGCTTTATATCCACAGCCTCAGCATGGGAAGCCAGCACCAGAAATATGTTGTTGGTGGGTCAGTTATCTAGGATGCCAGGTTTCAAAAAGAATTAATTTTTAATTTTTTTAAAGATGAAAACAGAGAAGGAGACAAACCATAAGAGACTCTTAAGCATAGGAAACAAACCGAGGGCTGCTGGAGGGCAGATGGGTGGGGGATGGGGTAACTGGGTGATAGGAATTTAGGAGGGCACTTCATGAAATGAGTACTGAGTGTTATAAGCAACTGATGAATCACTAAATTCCACCTTTGAAACTAGTCATACAGTATATGTTAATTAAATTGAATTTAAATTTTAAAAAGAATTATTTTTTAAAATAAATGATTGCATGATGGTTTAAACACTAATGGAGGGGTGGAAAATTGAAGCAAATTTTATAAAAATAAGTTTATGAATATACACTAAGGGCTTTAAAATGTTCATACTTTTGGATGCAATGATTTTGCCTCTAGGGTTTTACCATATTAAGGAAATAATCGGGGGCACCTGCATGGCTCAGTCAGTTTAAGCATCTGCTTTCAGCTCAGGTCATGATCTCTGAGTCCTGGGATGGAGGCCCCCATTGGGTGCCCTGCTCAGCAGGGAGTCTGCCTCTCTTTCTCACTCTGCCCCTCCCCCCTCTAATTTTCTATTTCTCTCTCTCAAACAAATAAAATCTTTTAAAAAAAAAAGAATCAGATATCTCCAAATATTTGTATTTGGGTGTTTGCTACAGTAATGTAATAGTGAAAAACTGGAAATGATAACAACATCTAAGACTAGGACAGCAAGATAATGGAGTAAATAATAGGCAGTCTTTATTTTTTTTATTGTGTTATGTTATTCACAAAGTATATCATTAGTTTTTGGTGAGTGTTCCAAGATTCATTGCATGTATGTACATCACCCAGTGCCCCATGCAATATGTGCCCTCCTTGATACCCTCCACCAGGCCACCCATCCCCCTCCCCCCTCCCCTCTAAAACCCTCAGTTTGTTTCTCGGGGTCCACAGTCTCTCATGGTTTGTTTCCCCCTCTGATTTACCCCTTCATATTTCCTTTCCTTCTCCCACTGTCCTCCATGTTACTCCTGATGCTCCACAAGTAAGTGAAACCATATGATAATTGACTTTTTCTGCTTGACTTACTTCACTCAACATAATCTCCTCCAGTCCTGTCCATGTTGATGCAAAAACTATGTATAGAAAATGAAACTCGACCATTCTCTTACACCATACACAAAAATAAACTCAGAATGTAGGAAAGGGCTCACTGTGAGGTAGAAATCCTTCAAAATCCAGAGGAGAACACAGGCAGTAACCTCTATGACATCGGCCACAGCAACTTCTTTCGAGACACATCTCCAAAGGCAAAGGAAACAAAACTGAAAATGAACTTTTGGGACTTCACCAAGATAACTGCAGCCTGTTTCATGTGGGTCGTCAATAGTGCTTAGTAGTCACATACAATCTCCCAGCTTTGTCTGCCACCCTCAGAAGGGAACCCCAATCATTTGAGACTGAAAAGGTCTCAGGCAACTCACAGTCAAACAAGCCTCTGCGCCCTATGTGGAAGCCATCACTAGTTCCCCTTTGCCCTTAGAACAAATTCTAAACAAGGACTTTATTCTGATAAAGATTCACAAGACCCACCCTGGCATGGTTTCTGTCCTCCTTTGTCAAACTCCACTTTTGCTGTACCTTACCCCTGCTTTGCCTTCCTTAGTATATCTTATCCCCTGGCTATCTCAAGCTTCTAGAAATTCCCTTAACATACCAGTCCCTTTGCATATGCTGGTCCTTCTCCCTCCAGATGATGAACCTGATACCCTTTAAGACCGAGCTCACATAATAATAAACATGATCACTCCCTTATAAGGTGACTAACACTGTTCTGTCTTACCTATAATAACTGATTTTTTTGGTACACACCAGGTCCCGAATAGGTTGGGTTTTTTTTTCCTGTTGCCTAATTTCCCTATTTTTCTGCCTATTTTCTTAACATTGTCTATTGTTTTAAAGATTTTATTTATTTATTTGACAGAGAGAAACACAGCCAGAGAGGGAACACAAGCAGGGGGAGTGAGAGAGGGAGAAGCAGGCTACCCGCCGAGCAGGGAGCCCGATGTGAAGCTGATGTGAAGCTGGATCCTGGGTCTCCGGGATCATGACCTGAGCTGAAGGCAGATGCTTAATGACTGAGCCACCCAGGCGCCCCTTAACATAGTCTTTAGCCTTACATTTGATTCTATAAACCACTAGATAGCCTTCCTGTAAAATGCTATTGTGCCTAAGTAAGGCAGAGGTGATGACTGCTGCTTATAGCCAATAATCTTATAATATATCCATCTAGTAAGCTCTACTGGGCATCACTAAATTCCAGGCACTATGCTGGTGTAGACAGGCAAGTGGAATAAAGGGCTTTAATCAAACTCTTGAGAAGCTCAATCTGTATAAGAGAAAAACAAGGACAAGTGAACAATAATATGAAATAATTAAAGGTACAAGGTGAATACTATGTATGAAAATATAACTTAGCTCTATGGACAACCAGATGGGCATTCTGAGAAAATTTCACAGGAGGTGATATCTGAAGAGACAACAGAGCATCAGTGGTTAAAATGGGCTCTGGAGACAGAGGATTTAGACAGATTCTGTGTCTTCCACACATTGAATATGTGACCTTGGGCAAGTAGGCTAATGCCATGGCCCTTGGTTTCCTCATCTATATGAGCGGCAATAAGAATATGAACTTAGCAGCCATCTCTGCGACCAGCTTAGTCCCCAGCTCCCCTACTTTGTCACCAGCTTCATCTTGCAGTGAAGAACCATCTATCTCAAATCCAAGCCTCAACTGCAGTGGTAAGATTATTGATCAGGCCCTTCCTCTAGCTGGAAGGGTCGTTTCTTCATCCCTGGACCTGGAATGCATCTCAGCCCTTCCTTCTTGACCCGTACTTTAAGGTTAGGCTAACACTAGAGGCTTAGCATGCTTACTCACCAAAGAAGAAAAATCCCTCTCAGTCCAAGATCCCTCCTCTGAACCTGCTCCGAATTGTTCTTTCCAGAGACACCAACCTTGGGTTTTATCCTTCTAGATTCTCCCTAAAGGTACCCTAACTAACTTCACCAAGCAGCCTAGCATAGTAAAAACCAGACAGATCTGGGTTCAAATCCCAGTTCCACCTCTGGCTCTGAGACCACAAGTCCCCTGTGTCTTTAAGCCTTTAAATCTACTTCACAGGGCTATTTCAATGCCTAAATAAGGAAGATATGTAACAAAACTCTGGTTGAGTCCCTTCCCTTGTTCTGTTCCTTTTATTTTCTGTATTCCCATATTTATTTTTTATTTAAATTCAATTAGCCAAGGCATAGTACATCGTTAACTTTTGATATAATGTTCAGCACTTCATTAGCTGAGTATAATTCCCATTTTTAAATTTATTCTGATGGCCACATCTACAGCCACTTATATTTCTGCTTACTATCCCAATTTCTCTTTCAATTTTTTCTTCTGAAAGTTCTACCTTGCAAGAATTATACTTGTGAGGTACACCTGGATGGCTCAGTCATTAGGCATCTGCCTTCCGCTCAGGTCATGATCCTGGAGCCCCAGGATCAAGCCCTGCTCGGTGGGAAGCCTGCTTCTCCCTCTCTCACTCCCCTTCCTTGTGTTCCTCTCTAACTGTGCTTCTCTCTGTCAAATAAGTAAATAAAATCTTTTTTAAAAAGTGAGTTTAGGATGCTACTTTCTTGGTCATACTTTGCATAAAAGCCATGTTCTTTATTCATTTCATTTGAACTCAACAATCTTATTTTCATTCCTAATTTAAATGTACATCATAATTATTCTATTGTGCTGCAAAGCTGTATCATTGAACTTCAACAGGGCATTTGGCAAGATCTCCTGCGATATTCACCTGTGTGGGCAAGTTAGAAGAATCTTGGAAATATAAACAGTTATATGATTGCCAAGATTAAGGGTGGTTACTGATGAAATAGTATCTTTCTTAAGGAAGCTTATGTACCGTGGTAGCATTTTGTCCACAACCTATTCTAGTTAACATTTTTATTAGTTATTTGGATGCTAATTTCTAAAACAGATTCATCAAATTTGCTGATGACAGAAAGCTAAAAAAGATGATAAATACCTTTAAGTCAGAACAATTACAAAAAAATTCTTTTAGCAGGCTATATTATAGTGAGTTGAATAAAACAAGAAGTTTAAAGGGACAAATGTAAAGTTCTTTCCTTAAGTCCAAAAAAACCCAAGAACACAAGTGTAGGATAAGAATGAACTGGTTGGGGGCGCCTGGGTGGCTCAGTTGGTTGGGCAACTGCCTTCGGCTCGGGTCATGATCCTGGAGACCCGGGATCGAGTCCCACATTGGGCTCCCTGCTCGGCGGGAAGCCTGCTTCTCCCTCTCTCACTCCCCCTGCTTGGGTTCCCTCTCTGGCTGTGTTTCTCTCTATCAATTAAATAAATAAAATATTTTTTTAAAAAAAGAATGAACTGGTTGACCCATAGTCCCTCTCCCACAAGTCAACTTGGTATGATTTCATAATGTTATGTAATTGTCAAAAAAATTGGTAAATCTTGGGCTGAATAGAAGTCTCACTTTATAAGAAGGGAGGTAATGGTCTTTCTTATGTAGCTAGACTACACATTTTGAATTGAATTTAGCTAAGGATGACACATTTTTATGGCAGGTTTTAACCTCAAGGAGCTCATACTTGAGATGATTAGTGTCATAATAGAAGCAGATTCAAAATGGGGAAGAAATGACTCATTTTTCCTGGAGGAGTCAGGAAAGTTTTCATGGAGAGTCAGAAGCTGAAAATGAATCTTAAGGAATATCACTCAGGCCTCAGAAAGGATGAATACTTACATTTGCATTGACATGGATGGAACTGGAGGGGATTATGCTAGTGAAATAAGTGAAGCAGAGGAAAACAGTTACCATGTGGTTTCACTCATATGTGGACGACAAATAGCAGAGAAGACCATAGGGAAAGAGAGAGAAAACTGGATGGGAAGATATAAGAGAGGGAGACCAACCATGAGAAACTCTGTACTCTGAGGGAAAAAAAAAAACAGGGTTATAGAAGGGATAGGGGTTGGGGATGGGGTAGTCAGGGGATGGGTGTTAAGGAGGACATGTTCTGTGATGAGCACTGGATGTTATATGCAACTAATGAATCGCTGAACCTACATCAAAAACTCATGATGTACTATATGTTGACTAATTGAACACACACACAAAAGCCTTCAGGTTAAAAAGAAAAAAAAAAGACAATGAATCTTAAAAATAATGAGGACTTTACTGCCAGGTGGGCTGGTCCTTTGAGGCAAGGGGAACAACACACACATGAATTCTCAGGACAGGGTTTAAAGGATTGGGTTAAGAAGTAAATAGGAGGTAGGGAAGAGACAACAGCAAATACCGAAATTATACTCCAGGTTTCTGCTTAAATGTCATTTCCTCAAGTAAGATTTTCCTGCCTTTGGCCCCCAATTTAAATTAAATATCCCATTATACTGTCTCTTAACACTCTCTGCTTTTCTCTGTAGAACTCACAGCTTTTATTTCATGTTTGTTTGCATACTGTTTAGTATCAATGTGCCTGTTGTACTGCATACTCTGTAAGGGCATCAGGAGTGTGCCTGCTGTATGACAGACAATAGCTATATGTTGAATGACATGCATAAAGACAAAGCTAAAGCAGACTATGGAAAGTGCTATATTGATATACACACACCTCTGGAGATGGGGAGTATTTGGACTAATATCTGAACTGAGTCTAACAAAAGAAAGATAATATAAGAAGGGAATTGAGGTCAGTGGAGCAGCTCCAGCAAATGCATGAAACTACAGGCAGGTACAAAGAACTTCGAGAACTTCCATATGTTTGTTTGCACATAGGTATCAAGTTGAGGGAAATGGTAGGCAAAGGCCAAATTATTCATCCTTTCAATGAGTATTTATTGAGTACCCATTCAAGAAGGACTTCCTAATCCATTCTAAGAAGCTTGGGTTTTATCCAAATAGTATTGAGTAACTATTAAAGGATTTGAGAGTCCTAAGATTCAATTCCTATTTTAGAAAGTTCATTCTGGAGGTTGGGCAGTAGGTCATTTACATAGTAGCAAGACTGAGGGTATGTAAAGTAAAGATCACTTAGAAAAGCTGTTTCAGGTACACCTGGCGGTTCATGTGGTTAAGCAGCTGCCTTTAGCTCAGATCATGATCTCCAGGTCCTGAGATTGAGCACAATGTTGTGCTCCCTGCTCAACAGGGGGTCTGCTTCCTCTCTCCCTTGTCCCTTCCCCCTGCTCACTCTCTCTCTCTCTTGCTCCCTTTCTCTCTCTCTCTCAAATAAATAAAATAAAATATTTTTTTTTAAAAGCTGTTTCAGAAATCCATGTGAGAAAAGCAGTGGCATGGAATGAAGAGTTTATGTTTCAAGGAAATGTTTAGACACTAGAATTAACAGAATTTGATGGAAATTTTCTCAGTCTGGTAAGTGAGAAAGTAGAGTGTAGACTGATTCATGGGTTTCTGGTACATGCAATTGTGTGGATTATAATGCACAGAAAAAAGGTCTATAGGAAGAAGGGAAAATTGAAATGGGGAAACTGTGATTTTCATTTAGTATATATTGTTACCTGCAGAAAACATTAATAGTTGTCTACCAGAATCCATTTTATCCCTTTTCCACATAGTAGTAGCTAGGATGCGTCTTCCCAGACTCTTTTGGGACTACATTTCCAGTATTCCTTGAGGCTAGGTGGTTGGCATGTGACGAAGATCCTTCTGGAAGAATGTAACCAAGAGCAAAGTAAATAATTTTTCACTTATTTTGGAAGAAATCCTTGTCTCTGGATTTCTGCCTTTTGCCCTTCTTCTGGTTGGAATGTTAATGACCAGAATTATCTAGGGCCTAAGTTACAAGTTGAAGACAGCAGATGGTCCATTAGCCTGGGCTCCTGCCTGTATCAGAGCTGTCTGTTAACCTCAAAACCTCATCTTGTGCTGTTTACATGATACAACAATAAATTCATTGTTCTTTAAGCCACTAATTTTTAGTCTTTTGTTACAGCAGGTTAGCTTGACTCATACAAAATCTAAGTAGAGATATAGACAGTTGGCTACACTGGCCTGAATCAGGAAAAAACTAAGATTCATGGTCATAATAAAATTGGGTGGGGTGAACAACATCAGCTAGAAGGCAGCATAGGAATTTCTAGCTCTCATACCCTTACAGAAACACCAATGTGACAATCATCCAGAGACAAAAAAATATCTTCGTGACAGCTCCAGAAATTAGGTGTGAGGTTATAGCACCCTGATGGAGCACAGAAATGAGAAAAGATGCATATAAGAAGATAGAAAGAACGACATCACATTACCCTTAGCCTATGCAGTGCAGCACCAAAGAGATGCTTGCCCAAGGAATTCACCTCTGGGAAAAGAGCAAAGTGAAAGTTGGACTTCAGCATGGACACTGGCATCAGGCTCACTCTAGTGGATTCTAGTGCCAAACCAGACCCTGGAGTCCTGATTCCAGGCTTACCATCATGGACCTAGGCATCGGACTTCTCTGTGGACCTAGGAAACAGGTCAACCCACTGATCATGGAACCAGACTCACTTGTCCATGGATCCTAGCACCAAGCCTGCCTTCTTGAAGACCCAGGTGCCAAGCCTGCTTACCTGTGGCCCTGGCAGTATGCTTACACACTGACTGCTAGTCAGCCTTCCCAGAATCTCTGACTAAGCAGACTAGTGAAGGACTTCCCCACTAAAGCCAGTCTGTAGAGACTAGAAGAAGTAACTACCCCTTCAAGTGTGATGAGACTAATGCAAGTTTCTAAGGATCATGAAGAATTAAGAAACATGATACCACCAAAGGAACAAAATAAAACTCTAACAACTGGTCCTAAAGAAATGGAAATCTGAAAACTGCCTGACAAAGAGTTCAAAATAGTCATCTGAGAGATGCTCAGTGAGAACACAGATAAACAACTAAACAAAATCAGGAAAATAATGCATGAACAACAGGAGAAGTTCAATAAAGAGACAGAAACTATATTTAAAAAAGAAATTCTAAAGCTAAGAAAGCGTTTTAGAAAGCTAAAGAATACAATGACTGAACTGATTAATTAAATAAAAACAGAACAGCAGACTTGGTCAAGCTGAAGAAAAAACTCAGTGAGCATGAAGACAAATAATTTGAAATGACCTAGTCAGCAGAAAAACAACAAAAAAATTGAAAAGGAGTAAAGAAAGTCAACAAGATTTTATGGGATGCCATCAAACAGCCCAAAATGTGTATTTTGGGAGTCTCAGAATAAGAAGAGCCCAAAATGTGTATTTTGGGAAGTCTCAGAATAAGAAGAGAAAAGAAAGGAGGATAAGGCTTATTTTTTTAAAGATTTTATTTATTTATTTGACAGAGAGAGATCACAAGTAGGCAGAGAGGCAGGCAGAGAGAGAGGAGGAAGCAGGCTCCCTGCAAAGCAGAGAGCCCAATGTGGGCCTCGATCCCAGGACCCTGAGATCATGACCTGAGCCGAAGGCAGAGGCTGTAACCCACTGAGCCACCCAGGTGTCCTGGAGGATAAGGCTTATTTAAGAAGTAATTGTTAAAAATGTCACAAATCTAGAGAGGGAACTGGACACCCAAATTTATAAAGCCCCAAATATCCCAAATAGGTTGAATGCAAAAAGGTCTACACTAAGACAAATTATAATTCAAGTGTCAAAAGCTGAATATAGAGGGAGAATTTTGAACCCAGCAAGAGAAAAATGACTTGTCATAGATACAAAGGAATCCCCATATCATAAGATTTCTCTTTTTTAATATTTAATTTATTTGAAAGATAGAGCAGATTGAGAGAGAGGGAGAAAGAGAACAGGAGCTTACAGGGAGGAGCAGAGGGAGAGAGAGAAGTGGGCTCCCCACTGAGCAGGAAGCCTGATGTGGATCTTGATCTCAGGATCCTGGGATCATGACCTGAGCCAAAAGCAGATGCTTAACCATCGGAGCCACCCAGGCACTCTTACGAGCATATTTCTCAACAGAAACTTTACAAGAAAGTGTGGGATGACATATTCAAAGTGTTGAAAGAAAAAAGTGCCAACCAAGAATACTGTGCCTAACAAAACTATCCTTTACGAATGGAGAGAAAAAGATTTTCCCAGACAAACAAAAACTGAAGGAGCTCGTCATCACTATACCTTTATTACTACAAGTGCTAAAGGGAGCTCTTCAAGTGGAAAGAAAACAGTGCTGAACAGAACCATGAAAGTATATTGAAGGATGAATTTCACTGGTAAAGGTAAATATGTAGCTAGGCAAATACAGAATGACATGATACTTTAACAGTAGTGCATAAATTATGTTTGACTTTAGTATAAAAGTTAAAAGACAAAATATTAGGAAAAACTAACCACAAAAATTGGTTGGTGGATACAAAATATAAAAAGAAGAAAATTCTGACATCAATAACAGTGCATGTGGTGGGGAAGAAGTAGTAAAAGTAGAGAGATTTTGTATGTGATTGAATTTAGGTTGTTGTCAACTCAAAGAGACTATTCTAACAAAAAGAAGTGTTATTCGAGCCTCATGGTAACTATGATGAAAAAAACCTACAACAGATACAAAAACAATAAAAAGAAAAGAATCAAAGTATATCACTAAATGCACCCCAATGCAGCAATTGTCGGGGACAGTGCATGATCAGCCCCTCTCGCCATGCCCAAACCGCCAGGAATTTTGGTGGAGGTACCTGTGAAATGTGAATGAAAGCCCCTCTGGGCTTTCCCCGCCTAGAATCCGGAAAGCCACATACCCTGTGGGCCAGGGCAATATGTCCTTGGTGTGCTTATCCAAGACATATAGTTCCATTTAATCCTCCTCCCAGTAATCATATCTCTGTATCTCTCATCTGTATTCCTTGATCCCTCTGCTTCAATGGTCTCAACTTCTGTGAGTTCAAGCAATCACTCTGTACCCTGCAGTAACAATACTAATCCTGTCTCTAGGGCGGGTGCAAAAGAAGTTAAAGATTTCACTGCACCACCCAACTTCCTCACTTGGGAATAATAAAAGACTGGGGCCCCTGTCAGTCAAGAGAGATGGAGAGACAGAGACGGAGAGAGACAAAGACTGAGAGACAGAGACAGTGACTGAGAGTCTGAGAGACAGAGAGACTGAGACAGAGAGAGACAAAGACTGAGAGACAGAGACAGTGAGAGTCTGAGAGACAGAGATACTGAGACAGAGAGACAGAGAGAGACAGCAACAGAGAGAGAAACAGAAGCAGAGAAGCAGAGAGAGCAAGGTAGGCAGAACCAACTGTTTGCCTAAAGCTAGATTGATGTAACTAAAAAGCTTTAAATAAAGAACCTGAAGACACAGTTTTCAGGAGAGGAGATCCCCACGCCACTCTTCGTGTCCCCTCTCCTCATTTTATCGCCGACTCTGTCACCACCTTCGGGGAACCCTGACTGACTGTTGTCGGGGCCGGCTCCTGGCAAGCAATGTCCATAGTAGCCAAAATATGGAAAGAACCCGGATGTCCACGGACAGATGAATGGATAAAGGAGGTAAGGTATACAAATATATACAATGGAATATTACTTAGCCGTCAAAAAATGAAATCTTGCCATTTGAAATTATATGGATGGAACTAGAGTATATTATGCTAAATGAAAAGTCAGTCAGAGAAAAAATATCATATGATTTCACTTGTATGTGGAATTTAAGAGACAAAACAGATTAACACAGAGGAAGGGAAGGAAAAATAAAAAAGATAAAAATCAAGAGAAGGAGACAAACCATTAGAGACTCTTAATAATAGGAAACAAACTGAAGATTTCTGGAGGGAGGTGGGTGGGGGATGGGGTAACTGGGGGATGGGTATTAAGGAGGACAGTTGATGGAATGAGCACTGGGTATCATATGCAACTGATGAATCACTGGCTTCTACCCCTGAAACTAATAATACACTATATGTGAATTAATTGATTTTAAATTTAAAAATAAAAGTATATAACTACCAAAAAATTATCAAATCATAAAGCAAGATCATCAATTTGGGTTAAGGTCGAAGCCTTGGATGTGAATAAGTCATAAAAACTGTACAGATAAAGAAAAAGGACTTCAGATGGAACACAGGGAATACAGTCCTTAAAGTGTTTATTGTAGAAGAAGCCAATATCACAATGAAATGTGAAAGAATAAGAAATAGAGGACAGTGTTATATTACTGAAGCCAAGAGAGGAGATAGTATCAACTAACATAACACAATAAAAAAATAAAGTCAGAATAAAAGTAAAAAACAATGGAGTTGTCAAATGTACAAATGCTACAAAGCGATCAAGAAAATGTCAAGACTAAAAATGGCCTTTGAATTTAGCAATTATGGTGACCTTGGTCTTAATATTAGAGTTGTGTGTGACTCAAAGTCATTCTGAAATTAATGTAGTAAAATTAGGAAAGGAAGAAGAGGAGTCATGGGGAGGCTACTCTTTCATGAACCTTCACTCTGCAGGAAAATAAAGAAATGGAATGAGGCCAAGGAAGAAATTGTTTATAAGACGGCAGAGACTTGAGCATTTTTCATGCTAAGAGAATAAGGAAATACATAGAAAAATCAAGCAAACAAAAAACAATGTTGGAGTGGAAACGGAGTTGAATGAGTTCCTCTGTGTGTAGACAGTGGGAAGGTGTAGGTGGTAAAGACAGATCCCAAATAGGGATTCTGAATAGCAAGTGTGGAACAATGATGCAGGTTGGAATGCAGCGGGTACTAGTAGGACAGCTGGTGGACTGCCCTCTCCATCCTTCCATTCTTGGAGGTTTTACACCATGTCTGCCACACTGTCTACTACAAACCTGGCACCATCACCACCACCATGCCTTTCCAAGTTTAATAACTGTATTTTCTGGAACCTCTTCCTACATAAATCTCAATTATAGTTTGCCAATGAAAGAGATTTTTGTGAAAATTGGAAAGTGGGAGCAAAGAGGGAGACATTATTCCTAGGAGGTCAAGGTGGCCACATATGATAGCTTCCAGAATTTCCCCCACAGTGAATTTTTCTCCAGTTCTTGGAAGGCCTTCATTCTCTAAGCACCTCCTACAGTCTCATAATCCTTATTTCCTATAGTAAGCCTCTTATTCCCATAATAATCACGGTGACTCTCTTTTTCTAGTCAAAACAAGATGGGTACACCAGGCCTTGTGTTGACACAGCAACCACACCCTCTTTGGGAGGAAAAAAAAGAAACATCTAATTATTCTGACCTCCATTCAACTGTTTTCCTTGGCATTGTCACTTGGAAAAAATAGCTGAGGACACCTCAGACTCAATTGCCTTGGATTCTTGGATCCTATCACCCTAAAATGCTTCCTGAATTCTTGAGAGCAGACTTATTGGGTGCCAATCATTCCCACAGTCTTCCTGCGTAATTGGATGCTGTCATCTCAGGCAAAACCCATGCATTCTTGGCAATGCTCATTCACATGGGACCAGGCAGAGGGTATAGGACTGTAATACTATCATGATCTGATCCTGCGTCCTCTTTGACACCTTCCTAAGAAGTGACTCATCATGACCACACTCAGTCACTTGTTTAGAGAACAAGATTTTTTACTACAGTATCAGGAATCTCGTGCCTCAGGTAAGTGCTGGCCCCAAAGCCAGCTGTATACATAGAGTTTAGTAGAATATTAGGTTGCGGCAGAGTTTAAATTTCCACCTTTACCTAATCTAACAGTAAGTCCTACTTAGTTTAGGGCACACGGTAGGGGCCTAATTTACTTGAGCTGTGCAGAACCTGGGTTTCTGAATTTTCTCTGACAGTCAATTCTCTTTCTCTTATTCCCAGTAGAGAGGCTGCCTACAGTTGTGACACTGAAGCCAGACTACCTGCAGTGAAATCCTGATTTGATTTTGGGGAAAGCTGCCTAACCTCCCTGTAACTCACCTTTAAAAAGAAAGGATGATAGTAGGGAGGATTAAAGAAATTCTGTTTCAAAGGCTCAATATATTCCTGGCACATAATAAACCCATGGTAATAATAACTTTATTGACGGCACTAAACTCTGATTTCTCTTCTTAGTCATTCTTTTATTGCCTTTACATCAATTCTGTCACAAACATGGAGCAAATGAGGATTTGGCCTAGCTTGACATGCGTGCTCTCTTTCGTCCCCTTCACCTGATTCATAATATATCTGAAATAACCTTCTTATTTGTGTCTAGTCAACCTTCAATTTTGGCCTAGCTTATACCTCAAAACTTTCATACTTGACTATTGTTTTGTGATATAAGATCTTGCCCCTACCACTTTCTGACCCATTCTCTATGTCTGCCTCCCTGCTCACTCCATTACAGCTACACTATTTCTTTGCAGTCTCTTAAATACATCAAATGGCTCCTACCACAGGGTAATTTTTCTTGTTCTTCTATCCATAAATCTCTCCCCTGGGAGCATGGCTTCAATCCTCATTACCTTCTTACCTTTACCCATATTTAACTTTCTAAGTTAACCCTCCCCTGAACACCTTATACAAAATACCCCCCAACTCCCACTCCTCCTAATCCTACTTTATTTTTCTCCATAATACTTATCACCATCTTTCATATCATATATTTACTCATTTATTTTCTATTCCTCCTCCCTCCTGTTAGCAATATATTTTCCCTACCCAATGGGTAGGAAGATACTTTACCCCCAGGCACTAACAGCATTAGGATATAGCCTAGTACAGTTGTCCAGACTCCTCTAATTCCAACGTTTGAAAATCAATCATGACTTTAAAAAGTGCCAAACATATCAATCTTCCCAAACAAAGGAAAACAATACTTTATTGTCTTGAATAAACTTTCCAGAGAAATCACTATTTTATCTTTTGCCAATAGTTAAACAAGAGGCAGCAAGAATACAGAGACAGAAAGTGGTAAATATTAAGGGAAAAAAAAGACTATGTGTGTGTGTATATATAAAATGATCGGAAAAAGGAGTAGTGATCAGCAGATGTATAGAGTTGAGATATTGCACAACTTCACTTATGTCCAAATTGAGAGCTGTAATACACGGGGTTGAGTGCAGAAAGACTCCATGTTGGTCCCTGAAAAATCCTAATCATAGTAATATGTTCCATCTCTACTGAGTTAATGTCACTACTGGATTAATCACATACTGAGGTTATCTCTCTGATGGAGAAACAAAAAACAAATTTCATTCCAGAGTTCATAAAGTCTCAGACAAAGATCATGAAGTCACATATATATGATGCTTGGTGGGGGTGTTTTTTTATTTAAAAAAAAACTTTTCAGCTACTGGCTATCTGAACATAATTTTAAAATAATAAATAAATAAATAAATAAATAAATAAATAAATAAATAAATAAATAAATAAATTTTAAGGCTATTCTGAAATAGTTATATATTCACAATAAGTTGCAAAAATATACAGTTTCACTGTACCCTTTATCAGGTTTCTCTCCCTTGACCTTAACATTTCAACTTTTTAAAAGAAATATTTTTAAAACTTCATTTTAATAGACATCTCCAGGTAATTCTGTAGCTTGTCCTTGGATAATTTTTTTTTTTTACCAATTTCAAAGATTCCTCAACTTTATTTTTTTTACTTTAAATTTATTTTATTTTTTTCAGTGTTCCAAGATTCATTCCCCATGCCCCACACCCAGTGCTCCATGCAATAGGTGCCCTAAGTACCCACCACCAGGCTCTCCCATCCCCCCACCCCCTCCCTCCAAGTCCCTCAGTCCCTCAGTTTGTTTCTGTGTCCAAAGTCTCTCATGTTTCATTTCTCTCCCTGGATTACCCTAGTTCCCATTTCCTTTCCTTCTCCTACTGTCCTCTATATTGCCCCTCATGCACCACAAGTAAGTGAAACCATGTGATATTTGACTTTCTCTACTTGGCTTATTTCACTCAGCATAATCTCTTCCAGTCCAGTCCATGTTGCTACAAAAGTTGGGTATTCATCCTTTCTGACGGAGGCATAGTATTCCATTGTATATATGGACCACATCTTCTTTATCCATTCATCTGTTGATGGGCACCTTGGCTCTTTCCACAGTTTGGCGATTATGGCCATTGCTGCGATGAACATTGGGGGTACATATGGCCCTTCTTTTCACTACATCTGTATCTTTGGGATAAATGCCCAGTAGTGCAATTGCAGGGTCATAGGGTAGTTCTATTTTTAATTTTTTAAGGAATCTCCCCACTGTTTTCCAAAGCGGCTGCACCAGTTTACATTCCCACCAACAGTGTAAGAGGGTTCCCCTCTCTCCGCAGCCTCTCCAACACTTGTTGTTTCCTGACTTGTTAATTTTGGCCATTCTGACTGGTGTAAGGTGGTATCTCAGTGTGGTTTTGATTTGAATTTCCCTGATAGCTAGTGACGATGAGCATTCTAAAATGGGCAAGAGACATGAAGAGGCACTTCTCCATAGAAGATATGCAAATGGCTAACAGACACATGAAAAATATTGGATTATATTCTGTGGATAATATTCTGTGAAACACTGCTTTCAGTGTTGGATAATATTCTGTGAAACACTGCTTTAGAGCTCACAGGCTACAAATAATCCTTTTTTTTTTATCCTTTCAAAAAATAATGAATTATTTCCACTTAGTTAACATCTAGTGTGATATTAGTTTCAGGAGTAGAATTTAGTGATTTATCACTTACACAGAACACCCAATAGTCATTACAAGTGCTTTTCTGAATATTCTTCAAGCATTTAACACATCCCCTCACCTACCTCCACTCCGGCAACCTTCACTTTGTTCTCTATAGTTAAGAGTTTCTTATGGTTTGCCTCCCTCTCATTTTTTCCTTGCCCCTATTTCATTCATTTTGTTTCTAAAATTCCACATTTGAGTGAAATACATGTATTTGTCTTTCTTGGATATATTTTGCTTAGTATAATATACTCTAGCTCCATCAACATTGCTGCAAATGGCAAGATTTCATTCTTTTTTATGGCTAATATTCCCTTCCTTAGTCAATGGACATTTGGGTTCTTTTTATAATTTGTCTATTATAAATAATTCTGCTATAAACATTGGGGTGCAAGCACCCCTTCAAATCAGTATTTTTGTATCTTTTCAAAATACCTAGCAGTGTAATTACTGAGTCATAGGGTAATTTTTATTACATTATTTTGTTTTTTCAGTGTTTCAAGTGTTTTTTTTCAGTGTTTCAGTGTTTTTTCATTATTTATGCCCCACATCTAGTGCTCCATACAATATGTGCCCTCAATATCCACACCAGGCTCACCCATGTTAACTTCCTGAGGAAACTCTATACTGTTTTGCAGGCTGGCTGCACCAATTTACATTCCCACCAACAGTATAAGAGGGTTCCCCTTTCTCTGCATCCTTGCGAACATCTGTTATTTCTTGTGTTGTTAATTTTAACACTTCTGGCAGGTGGGACGTAGTATCTCATTGTAGTTTTTATTTGTATTTCTCTGATAATAAGTGATGTTGAGCATTTCTTCATGTGTCTGTTATCCATTTATATGTCCTCTTTGGAAAAATGTCTATTTATGTCTTTTGCCCATTTCTTAACTGGATTATCTTTTTTGTGGGTGTTGAGTTTGATAAGTGTTTTGTAGATTTGGATACTAACCCTTTATTAGATATGTCATTTGCAAATATCTTTTTCCATTCCATAGGCTGCCTTTTCATTTTGTTGATCATTTCCTTCCTTGTGCAGATGCTTTTTATCCTGATGAAGTCCCAATAGTTCATTCTTGCCTTTGAAGGTCTGTCTATAAAGAACTTGTTACAGCTCATGTCAAGAAGGTTGTGCTCCCCTCTAGGATTTTGATGGTTTCCTATCTCACATTGGTATCTTTCATCCATTTTGAGTTTATTTTTTGTGTATGGTGTAAGAAAGTGGTCCATATTCATTCTTCTGCATGTGGCTGTCCAGTTTTTCCAGCACCATTTGTTGAAGAAATGGTGGGGTTTTTTTTTTTTCCATTTGATAATCTTTCTTGCTTTGCTAAAGATTAGCTTAGGATCCACTTCTGGGTTCTCCATTCTGTTGATTGATTTATATGTCTGTTTTTGTGCCAATACCATTGTGGTATTTCCTAATTTTTTCTTGTGGTTGACCTCCAGTTTCATAGCATTGTGGCAAAAATATATGCATGGTATAATCTTAATCTTTCTGTACTTGCTGATGCCTGATTTGTGACCCAGTAGGTCATATGTTATGGAGAATGTTCCATGTGCATTCTAAAAGAACATGTATTCTCCTGCTTTAGGATTAAATGTCCTGAATACATCTGTTAAGTCCATCTGGTCCAGTGTGTCATTCAAATCTATTTTTTCTTTGCTGATTTTCTGCTTAGATGATCTGCCCATTGCTATAAGGGGGGTGTTAAAGCCTCCTACTATTTTGGTATTCATATCAATGAGTTTCTTTATGTTCATTATTGTTTAAATATTTGGGTGCTCTCAAGTTGGGGACATAAATATTTACAATTGTTAAATCTTGTTGGATAGTCCCCTTTATTATGATATGGTGCCCTTCATCTCTTGCTACAGTTTTTGGTTTAAAATCTAACTTGTCTGATATAAATGGTGACTCCAGCTTTCTTTTGATGCCCATTAAAATGGTAAATGATTCTCCATCTCCTCACATCCAACTGCAGATGTCTTTAGTCTATAATGAGTCTCTTGTAGGCAACATATGGAAGGATCTTGTTTTTTTGTCCTTTATGACACCCTGTGTCTTTTGATTAGAGCATTTAGGCCATTTACATTCAGAGTATTGTTGATAGATACAAATTTCATGCCCTTTTATTACATATGGTCATTGTTTCTGGAGATTTCTGAAGTCCTCAGAGTCCACAGTCTCTCATGGTTTGTCTTCCCCTCCGATTCCCCCGCTCCCCACTTCATTTTTTTCCTTCTTCCTTGTGTTAGGAAAGCCTGCTATGTTTCCTAGTCCTGAATGGCTTTATTTAGAAGAGGTCATATACTGGGTGCTTGGGTAGCTCATGTGGTTAAGTGTCTGCCTTTAGCTCAGGTCATGATCCCAGGGTCCTAGGATGGAGCCATGCATCGGGTTCCCTGCTCAGCAGGAAGTCTGCTTCTCCCTCTATCCTCCCCCACTGCTTGTGCTGTCGCTCACTCTCTCTCATGCATGCACATGCATGCAAAAATAAATTAAATCTTTTAAAATAAAATTTTAAAAAAAGAGTATGTCATATACTGTCCAGAGCCTGGCACTTCAGGAAGTGTCTCTGATATGTGCTACAGGGACTTTGTTGCTGAGTTGTAGCTGCTCTTTCCCTCAGGTCAGTCCTCTGCAGAGTTTCTCCTTGCATGCAGTGGGAAGCATTTGGATCTTGTCCAGAATGTGGGGAGTTACCAGGTATGTTCTGATCTGCTTTTCTTTTTTAAATTGTGTTATGTTAGGCTAGATCGTATTTCCACTAGAGGTGAAGATTTGCAGCACTCTATAGTCAGTAAAATTGGTA
The DNA here is from genome assembly GCA_004023965.1 of Spilogale gracilis. Lineage (NCBI taxonomy): Eukaryota > Metazoa > Chordata > Mammalia > Carnivora > Mephitidae > Spilogale > Spilogale gracilis. The sequence goes on along the minus strand of PITA01017767.1, from coordinate 14,390 downwards.
TGTGTTGATGGTTTATTGGCATTATAATTACCTTTAATCAATGTGACCACTAGCCAGCATTAGCCAGAAACAAGGCCTTCTTCCAAGCAGACTAATCACAGGTTATCTTGTACAGTATTTGATGTCCAGAGAAGCTGATTAATGCAGAGCACAGTATCTTACATAAAATTTTGACTCTCAAAACAAACCAACAAAAGCAAAATTCATATGATGATATAATCCACAAAATGGGCACAGAAGTTATCAATATTTCAAGCAAACCCACACACATATACACACACACACAAAACAGAAAAAGATAGGTAAGTTTGTTTTTTTAGTTAAAAAAATCCAATTTCTGCCTCCTTTTATTTAAATTCAATTAGCCAAGGTACCATAGTTATATATCAAAATGATAGTATTATATCAAAATCATTAGGCTTTTTATATAATGTTCAATGATTCATTAGTTGAATATAACACCTAGTGCTCATCATATCACCTGCCCTCTTTGCCACTCTTTTAAATTTCATAACTACCCTCTATTCCCCATATTTATGGAAATATTAAGTCACATAACTAGTGAGTGGCAGAGGCAGGATTCCACTCCAGATTTATCAGATTCCAAGGTTTATGTTCTTAATCGCTAGGCTAAACAAGTTTGATCATAAATTTTGTTTTAGTCTTTAGGGGGAACCCAAGGAAAATTCCTTCAAGAGTCCTACCCTGTCTTTGCCATGAATTTTCTGCATGGACCAGGCTTAGGAAATGTGTTTGAGAAAGGCTGAGGCAGAGATCTATGCTAATAGCCTCTCCTCTTGTGGCAAAGGCCTCAATGAGTCCATCTGCCTTTCAAGCCATAACCATCTTAAAAATGAGTCGAATGTTATCTTTTAACATATTAAAAAAGCTAGATCTCTCCCCAGATCTGCCACTGTGGGGCCCCTGCTCGAAGAGTACTGACCTGACTGTTCCTCAGATCATGGTGTGTGGCAATCCCAAGCTGAGAGCCCTCTTCTGGACTCCATATTTGCAGCTGGCTTCCCCATTCTGATCCTTGGGAGCTCTGCCACACTCAGGCACCTCCAGTCTTTCTGTGACCCCCAAAGGTCCTGAGACCACAGTGACCCAGCAAGGATTCCACCCCTCACTTAGCCACTGGATCAACTGTTATGGAACATAGATTGATTCTTGGCCAAAAAAACCTTGGAGTTTTGTTGGAAACCTTGGAGGTTCAGGGGTTGACTTTATGTTGGCAGGCTCAGAGGAGAGTAATCTCTCAAGGTCTGAGCCCTGAGCACAAACAAAGGGAATAGTTTTTACACTTTTACTTCTGTATCTGCGCCACTCTTGTGGCTGTGCCTGGTGGGGCTAGGGTAAAACCTGGAATGGCCCTGGGCCAGGACTGGGATTCCCCTGGTAGATTGGTCGGCCACCTCACAACACAGATTTTCCTTATCACAACATCCCTCCATGGAGCAGACTTTTAAAAGTTCTGATTTTGTGCTCCATTGCTCTCTCACTTGCTGAGAGCCAGTCTCTCCCCTCTGTGGTCTATCTTCCTGTATATTCCCTTGGATTCACTTCTCTGCATGTCCTACCTTCCAGAAACTGGTTGCTTTTCTGTTCATAGAATTGCTGCTATTCTTCTCTTCGAACTTCTGTTGAGTTTCTAGGTGTTCAGAATGATTTGATAACTATCTAGCTGAATTCCTGGGACCAGTGCTGATAGTGAGAACTGTGCAGATTCTGGTTATAATCTGAAGGTAGAATCAGTAGGATTTGTTGAGAGTGTGCCTTTGAGGTATGAAAGAAAGAAATCAGAAATGATCTAGAGTTCTTTGCATTATACTGTATCAGATTTATGTCTTATATTTTTGCAGAGAAGTTTGAGAGTGGCTCTCCTATTATTGTGACTGTGTCTAGAGGATGAGCGCTGGTGTGTTTGGTACTCCCCTATTCCTTATCCAATGATCCAGCAAATATCCGCTCCTGTGAATAATTCTTGGGTATAAGAATAAAGCCTGGGGCGCCTGGGTGGCTCAGTTGGTTAAGCGACTGCCTTGGCTCAGGTCATGATCGTGGAGACCCGGGATCAAGTCCCACATCGGGCTCCCTGCTTGGCAGGAAGCCTGCTTCTCCCTCTCTCACTCCCCCTGCTTGTGTTCCCTCTCTAGCTGTGTTTCTTGCTGTCAAATAAATAAAATCTTTAAAAAAAAAATAAGAATAAAGCCTATGGGATTGCCTCTTGTTTCAAATTGACTGAGTTAAAGTATAGTCCTCTGCCATGAACTTGACACACAGGTGTGGTTTATGACAGCAAACATCTGTATTTCTTAGGGCAGGGGCATAAAAATGTTTAAATTAATATACAAAGGACCTTCCCTTCATTACCATTCTCAAAATAGAGATCCAGTCTGCCTTATCATTCACAATGCTATTTGACAAATGATCCAGCCTAGGCCCTAGATTGCTGGGTTGTGGAATTAACAGATGAGAGAACCAGTTGTACAACAGGTAGGATCTGAACTTGGCTGGTATGTACCTGACACAGCTTGCCTCTGGCTTTACTTAAAGACCTAAATTGGGTTGGGTTTTGCTTCAGCTGAACTCCAGGCACTGGCAGGTTTGAGCAGCTTGCTGAACAAAGAAGTGACTAGACTTGATAGCTCAGCTTTATATGTAGGTAGAGGAAGTTTCTAAAGCTGCAAAATATGCTTCAGTCAGCAAAAGTCTCCCCGATATTTAGACAAATCCAATTTACACAGAACTTCTCTATCAGAATTCTTTCAAATTGATTAACTGGGGGTTGGGAATTAAGGAGGGCACATGATAGGATGAGCAGTAGGTGTTATATGCAACTAATGAAACATTGAAAATACAACAAAAACTAAGGTTCTATTTTTTAAAAAAAAAGAATTCTTTCTATGTGGACACCTGGGTGGCTCAGTCATTAAGTATCTGCCTACGGTTCAGGTCATGATCCAAGTGTCCTGGGATCAAGTCCAATATTGGGCTCCCTGCTCAGCAGGGAGCCTGCTTCTCCCTCTTCAGCTCCCTTGTGCTTGTGTTCCTTCTCTCGCCATCTCTGTCATAAATAAATAAAATCTCTTTTTTATTATTTTATTTTATTTTTTATAAGACAGGCTATTATTTGATGTACTAAGAACAAAGACTACAATACTGGTAATTAGCTATGATACAATACTTATCATGTTGGATTTTTGTTTTATATTTTTAAGCTTCCTTAAACAGATTTTTAAGTTATATATCAACTACTGTGCATATTATATTCAACTAATGAATCATTAAACATTACAATCAAAAACTAATAATGAACTATATGTTGGTTTATCAGATTTATTTTATTTTTTATTTTTTAGGGTAACTGCTTTTTTAAATAATTTATTCTATTTTATTGTTTTAGTGTTCCAAAATTCATTGCTTATGCACCACACCCAGTGCTCCATGCAATACATGCTCTCCTTAATATCCACCACAAGGCTCACCCATCCCCCACCCCCTCACTTCCCAAACTTCAGTCTCTTTCTCAGAGTCCACAGTCTCTCATGCTTCATCTCCCTCTATAAAGATTTTATTTATTTTAGAGAGAGCAAAAGCAATCACAGAGGGAGAAGGATCACAGAGGCAGAGGGAGAAGCAGACTCACCACTGAGTGGAGAGCCTGATGTGCGGCTCGATCCCAGGACCTTGAGATCATGACCTGAGCTGAAGGCAGACACTCAACCAACTGAGATACCCAGATACCCAAATAAATAAAATCTAAAAAAAAAAAGAAGAAGAATTCTATGGGAGTAGGAAGCTAAGTGGCAGTGGAGGAATCCATAAATCCATAATCCATTACAGATTTCTAGGAATTTGGCTTCTTTATGAGAGAAGGGACAGAAAGATTTTCCTACTTATAAAGCTCCAAAAGAATCCATTGTCTCTAGATTTGGGGAGAGAAAGCCTTTCTGGTGAAGTTGAGGTGGCTAAGAACCATAGAAACCAACCAAGAAGGGGTTTCCAGGGGTTAGAGCATAACCAGAGAAAGGAAGGTTATACATTAGAAAAGCAAGATAAATGCACCATACCTTTCCCAGGCCCCTACAGTACACCAGTCATACAGTGAATGGAAGAGAAAGAAGACAATCTGTGTACCCTACAGGCAAATCTCAATCCTGTGCTTTGACCTGCTGCAAAAATAAATAAGTCTGATCTGAGGATTCTGTCCTCACTATGAACAGAGTTTGTGTTCATCATCACCTTATTAGTATCATAATTACCTTTAATCAATGTGACCCACTAGCCAACTGAGCCAGAACCAAGGCCTTCTTCCAAGCAGACTAATCACAGTCACCTTGTACAGTATCTGATGTCCAGAGAAGCTGATTAATGCAGAGCACAGTACCTTACACATAATTTTGACTCTCAAAACAAACTGGTAAAAGCAATATTCATGTTGATTATATAATCCACAAAATGGACACAAAAAATATCAATATTTCAGGGCGCCTGGGTGGCTCAGTCATTAATTATCTGCCTTCAGCTCCGGTCATGATCCCGGGATCAAGCCCTGCATCCAGCTTCCTGCTCGGCAAGCCTGCTTCTCCCTCGCTCACTCCCCTTGCTTATGTTCCCTCTCTAGTTGTGTTTCTCTCTGTCAAATAAACAAATAAAAAGGAAAGAAAATATAAATATTTCAAGCAAATGTTTAAAAAAGGTAAGTTTGGGGGGGTAGTTAAAAAATAGCAATTTCTGCCTCTTTTTTTTTATTTAAATTCAATTAGCCAAGGTACCGTACATCATTAGTTTTTGGTATAATGTTCAGTGATTCATTAGTTGAGTATATCACTCGGTGCTCATTACACTGAATAATGAGTTCTCTATTTTTTAACTTCATGTGTTATTCTCTTTACTTACCAAACATAGTTCTAAATGCTTTTAAATGATTCCAAAATCAACTTCATGATTAAAATGCCAATATTTTCACCTATCAAATTATATTTAAAAGGATGTAGTGCTCTAAATGCTTTGAAGGAGGAGCTCCCCCCAACATTTTGGACACAACTTACAACCTTTCAGGGAACTTACTTTGGTACATGTTCTAGACTATTTTAAGAGGAAAAAAGAAAGATCAGTTGCCTTACTTGTCAAAACACAAATTCTAGATCATCTAATGAATTGTAGAATTTCAGTGCTAATGCAAGTTCCTCCTCTTTCAAGTCAAGTTTATATAGCCAGGAAGTCTGCAAAATCAACACTGTCATCACAGGTTATTGATATTGTGACCATTTAAGCATCTGAGACACAGACTTCAGAAATGGCCCCAAGTAGAATTCAATGAGCATCTAGGGGTCCCAAATGGTACATCTCAGTTAAATCCTGACAGAAGAGGTTGCTGAAACCTCCTATTCCAGACTGAAAGCCTGAGTGTGTCTGTCAAAATCATATCCTTGTGGGACTATTGCTCCAGCACATGGGTCTTGAGATATCAACAGAATGTGGTAAAAGAAGGAAGGGGTCTGGGCCATTCTCATCTGGTGAAGCTAGTGATTCCACCTTCCTCATGGATTTTTCATAACAGAAATGTAAAACTCCTTTGAAGTTTGGGTTCCAACAGTTCAACCCAATTGGCCTCTGATTTCACTTCAGAAGAGTGGCTACCAGGAGAATCATATCCAAGAACCATTGCCCCCAAATGCTACAGATATACTACTGATCAGATTAACCTTGAGAATAAGAAGGAAAATAAAAGAGACTGTTTTAAATTCCTACCAGTTTCTCAACAGTCCCCTAATATTATCTCTTCTAATTCCCACATGTCTGATATTATCCACATTATCCCACAGGTGCAGAAACAGAGACACAGATTTAAAAACTTTCCCAAGATATTACAGGGAGTATGTTGGAACTTGTGTATAGAAATAGCCTGTCTTACTACAAAGTCAGTATTCTTCCTTCTGTATCATACCATGAGTCGGGAACAGCTTCCTAAACCACTTTTAGAGAAAAGAGGCATTAAATATGTTCTAGTCTCTTAGAGCAGCACCCAAGTATCAGCTCTAAGGTGAGTTCATTAAGAAGCCCCAAAACTGGGGCTCCTAAGAGTCCCAGCACAGATAAAATGCTTGGCTGTTGACAGGCACAGCCCCACTTGGGCCCTAAGGTGAGTCCTTAAGGAATTTCATTTGAATATGACAGCGATCCAAAGCAGAAGTACTTTAACTTAACTCATCCTTGAACAGGATGAGCCCTGGAAACAAAATTCAGCTGACATTCAGTGAAGAAAAAACAAAAGCTAGTACTTTCACAGGTATAATTACAGCTATTTTTTAACACTCCAAGTTATTACTTCTGCCTCCAGACAATCCAATGGCCAATAATGCACCAGCTTCATCAAATGGGCCTAAAATTGAACAGAACTGAGAGCAGTATAAATGTAGAATGAGCAGAGGGTGATGGGATAAGTAGAATAAGTCAGGAAAAAGGCCCAGACCCAGAGAAATGGTGGAGCTGAGACTGCACCGTAGCTCCGGCTCCAGGGTTCTGTTTCACTGGACTAACGTGCCTTTCAGAACCCAGGCACGGAAAAATTTCCGCAGGTGTCATCCAACCATCACTTAGAGACCATCACTTTGGTTCCTTTCCCAAAAAGTGGAGCTCTAGTAGGGCCCTAAGTGTTTCCAAGAATTGCAGCTAAAATGGTCTGACATGGGTCCCCTGGCACCCTGACCCTGACACCTCTTTGTCATTACAAAGGGAAATTGAAGTGCTGACAAGTGAGGTAAATCATTTAAGGACACAGCATGACAAGCCTGACCTAGTTGCACAATTCCATAACTATATTAAAAATAAGTAAATGTACAATTTAAAAGGTGGAATTTTATGGTATGTAAATCATATCTCAGTAAAATTGTTATAAAAAGAATCATGAGTTATCATGCTTTTGACAGAGAAGTAGCATTTCTGCCTTTAAAGGCCTACTGCTGGCTCCTGACTTAATTTTATCTAACATGAATGAGTGCCTCCTACATGTGATATTATCTTAAGCAATCTCCACTAGTAAGGTCGGTGTTACTATTCCCACTTTTATAAAGTTGGAAAACTGAGGCTCAAAGGATTAGAGAACTTGCCAAGAACATAGCCAGGAAAAGATAGAGCTCAGATTGGAGCTCAATATCATTCTCACTGCTATTTTTCTCTCTGTTAGCAAGTCAGAAGAGGAAGAGAAACCTGAACACTCAGAACATACAAGCATGGATAGTGGAATTCCAAAGAGGCAAGCAATGGAACCGGCTTCAAAGTTCTAAGCTGGAGTTGCCATGCAAGTGGGGCTTTAAACCTGTCTTGGTGTGGAGTCTGAGTTCTGAAAATCTTCCTCACATTGCAGTCATCTCAGCAAAAACAAGCACAGCTCCAAATAATGTCTACCATTGAAAATGACCACAGTATCCAGGGGACAACACAACTTTCTCTGTGGCCATTTTGGTGTAGGGCTCCCTGGCTACAAAAGCAGTGGGTATATTTCAGTGGCATAACCATTATTTTGTGAGCAGAGACCCATTCTGAGTATTTACTAAGTTGTAGGCACTGTCTCAATAGTGGGGTGAATGATTTCAGATGGCTTCCCTGGAGGAGACCTACATAGGAATCAACCCCCCGACCCCCAAATATGTGCTGTGGATGAGGCTGTAGACGTCCTCAGCTTCTACGTCGGACTGTCGATGAGGCTGTAGGTGTCCTCAGCTTCTACATTGGACTGTCGATGAGGCTGTAGACGTCCTCAGCTTCTACATTGGACTGTCGATGAGGCTGTAGACGTCCTCAGCTTCTACGTCGGACTGTCGATGAGGCTGTAGAGGTCCTCAGCTTCTACATTGGACTGTCGATGAGGCTGTAGAGGTCCTCAGCTTCTACGTCGGACTGTGGATGAGGCTGTAGACGTCCTCAGCTTCTACGTCGGACTGTCGATGAGGCTGTAGAGGTCCTCAGCTTCTACATTGGACAGCATGGGTTTCTGAATCAGTGCTGCTACTTACCCGCTGTGATTTTGGACAAATTATTAAAGCTCATTACCTTATTTGTAAAATAAGAATGGCATTAATATTGACCTTACAGAATTACTGTAAAGAATAAATGGATAAGGGGCACCGGAGTGGCTCAGTCAGTTAAACATCTGCCTTTGGCTCAGATCATGATTCCCGTGTCCTAGAATCAAGTCCTATGTTGGGATCCTTGCTCCATGAGGACCCTGCTTCTCCCTCTGCCTGCCACTCCTCCTGCCTGTGTCTGCTCTCTCTCTGTCAAATAAGTGAATAAATTCTTTTTTAAAAAGTTTAAAAAAATAGATAAATATGTAAAGCCAGGATGCCTAGAAAATAGTAAGCACTTAAGTAAAGACAGCTGCTATCTTCAGCAGCAGCAGAAGCATCATCCCCTGGTGGCAAAATACAGAATAGCTACCTCCCCATGCCTAATACAACTTTCTGATTATTTTCACTTCTGTAAGATATTGTATTTGATAGACTTTATGTATATAAATGACATTTGCCCAAGAGTGTAGGCCCAAAGCTGCCAGATCACCAATGGATAACAGGATGTCAGAAAGAAAAAAAAAAACAAATAACAAGAAGAAAGTTCACTCTAGATTCACTCTGAACAGTTCTTAAAACATCACTTTTGTGTACAATCTATTGATGCATACTTTTATAACTTAAAAGAGAGCCTTCATGGAGTCAAAGATTATTTCTTTTTTTATTATGTTATGTTATTCACCATACAGTACATCATTCGTTTTTATGTTGTCTTCCTGGATCATAGTACTCCTTATATCACTCTTTTGTATTTTTTGTGTTTGGGTGGAACTGACACTCCTAAAATAGTGCATAATTTCCCACATAATAGGTGTATGTGATAGATACACAAAGGTAAAGTAATATGATGGTGAAGAGAAAGGACCTTATAACAAGGCAACTACAGGTTCAAACCCTGATTCTTCCTCCAAGGCTGTGTGAGCTTGAAGAAGACTCATGCTCCCTGAATGATTGCTCATGGGATAAGCAATCAAATCTCACAGAAATCTTATAAATATTAAATGAGATAAAATATGAAAAATATTCAGCAAATATCTAGCACATAGTAAATTCTCAATAACTGGTGGTTATTATTATTGCAAAAAGATATGAATTAGGTAAGGCTCATGGCCTATGTTCATTTTCAATTGAATATGCATTTACTGCACACCTGCCAAGTATCTTATACTTCATTCCTTGTTGTGGGTACTAAATAAAAGGAATGAAATACACAAGTCCTCTAAAACATATTCTCTGATTTTCACGAGTGTATGACCCTGAGAAAAGTGTTCTACAAAGTGTTCTCATACTGGAAGCTGAACCAGCACCCTCCTCTTGGCAATCACCTCAAACATAAGAATGTGAAGAAGTAGGAAGATAAACATGGACAGAGGTGGGGTTAGATTTGATTAGAAATGAATCAGTAGTCCATCCCACAGAGGACAGCACCCACACATTTTAGCTATATAAAGGCCACTATCTCAATCCACTGGTCACCCTGCAAGCTGCATCAGGCTTTATCCTACGTGTTCCTTTGGTGAACCAGGTGAGAGAAAATTCATCCAGCTACATTGATGGATATTTGGTTGATTGTTGTCCACATTAGAAACTCAGGAGTAAGAGCTAAGTCAGAGTTAATATATGTTTGGCCATTTCATTCTTGTTTCCTTTTCTTTTCATTTATTTGTTTGATTAGTTTCATTTATCCTGGGATCTTTTTAGAATAAATTTCTTATTGTAAAGATGAATCATGCAAGAAGTTCACCTTCTTTAGGCTATTTCACACTCTCTTCCTAGGTTTTTGCATGCCATTTTTTTCTGGGTTGGCCATCTGAAATAAGAGGAGACTAGCACTGGTATAGAGCCCCTTCCCTGTTCAGTGTCAGTGCCTTGGGCTCTAAGATCAAGTCATCCACTAGGCAAAAGACTGCCTGCATTGCTGAGTCTTTCTCCCTGGTTATTGAAAAAAGAATAAGATTGAAGTTATGGTGGAAGCTGAGATTAGGATAGTTCCTGAGCTCTGCTGAGAGCCTTCTCATGCTTCTGAATCACCAAGGCAGTGGGTAACTTGTTCATTGTTTACTTACTGAAGGCCTTAACAATCCTGTTTAGCTAAAGGTGTCCAGAGGAGAGATAGGTATGATAGAAGGTCTGTCACTTTTGACTCAAAAGAACCAGTGAAACTAACCAGAGAGACTGGGACAATACATCTGGGTGGTTCTGAAAACTCTGGAAGCTCCAGGACAACACCCAGAACACCAAAGTACACAACGTGTAGAGACATTATATAAGAAATATATTCATCCAGGACATGGAGATCATAAATCTAATCCTAGTTGAGTCAGCAACATGCAATGACTTGATCTTATCTAAGTGACTCAAAATTAACAGTTTTCACTATACTGAAAGATCCCTAACCCAACCTTACTTGTTGAAGTATTTTATGTTTAAAAAAGATAAGAGATTTTAAAAATCATCAAAATTATTATTAAAATCAGAATTGCTTATAAAGAAAAGAACATGAATAATAATGTATTTTGTTCCTTTTTTCTACAGGTTCACTTAAACTTGCAAAAAGATGACTGACCTCTTGAGAAGTGTTGTCACCGTCATTGATGTTTTCTACAAATATACTAAGCAAGATGGGGAATGTGGCACACTGAGCAAGGATGAACTAAAGGAACTTCTGGAGAAAGAGTTTCGTCCAATTCTGAAGGTAAGAACCCATATACCAGGACTGAAGGCTGCTAGGGTCTTGTAAATTCTCTGTTATGTGTCCAAGGATTAACTAAAAAGTTCAGTCTCAATGGACTGGACAAAGTCTATGAGTGTACTTTTTGGGGACATCAGAAAGTCTTCTGGGACATTATTTATCTTTAGAAAGGTAAATGCTTTTTTAATTTTCTTATGTACACCCCCCATGTAGACCTTTAGAATTTTTCATGCCCCTCGGTTTCCCCTTTTGAAAAAACAGAATATAAATGTGTGCTAAAACATAAGTTAAAAGATTGCCCTATTAAATTTGTAAGACAAAGTATAGAGAGGGAAATGTCTACAGGGAGAGCTGAGCAAGTAGCCAGGATGACTAAAAACTGCAAACAAACAAACAAACAAACAAAAAAACATTTCTTCCATCTACTTGGGAAGAACTCAGCTATTACCTTTTAAATGATAGATTCTAACATAGACTATATTAGCATGTATTGTTTAAATGTATGTAAAACTAAAATATACCAGGTACCAAATTTGATGCTATACCTGAGTACTAGTCCCCTAGCTGAGATTCTTGAATTGTATTCTGCTGGGGTTCCCAATAGAGTTTATTCTTTTCTATTATTTCTTCTCACTTGCTAGGTCCTGTTAGGCTGCTTTAATTTAAAGTAACCCTTGACTAGATTTAAAATACCTAATGTTGAACATCCACAATTCCACAGCCTTACCTGAATATTTTACCTGCCTATGTGGGCTAGGCTGACTAGGTCTATTTTGGTATGTCACTTGTATACAGAACCCAGATGATCCAGACACAGTGGATGTTATCATGCACATGCTAGATCGAGATCATGACCGAAGACTGGACTTTACTGAGTTTCTTCTGATGGTATTCAAGCTGGCTATGGCCTGCAACAAGGTTCTCAGCAAAGAATACTGCAAAGCTTCAGGGTCAAAGAAGCGTAGGCATGGTCATCGACACCAAAAGGAAGAAATTGAAACAGAAGAGGAAGAAGAAGATACACCAGGGCAGAAATCAGGTTACAGACATTCAAGTTGGAGTGAGGGAGAGGAGCATGGTTATGGTTCTGAGGGCTTAAGGGGAACTATGAAACCTAGACATGGGTCAAACTCCAGGAAGCTAGGAAGGCAAGGTGGTTTATCTAGCTCAGGAAACCAAGAGCAATTTGAGAAAAGACGCCATGGGTCTAGCTCTGGTCACTCATGGAGTAGTGGCAAAGAAATACATGGTTCCAGCTCTGGGGAGCTGGGAGAAAAAAGAAACAAGTCACAAGTTAGCCCCTCTAGGGATTCTGAGAAGGAATATGAATCTGAATCTGGGTCAAAGAGTAGGAAAAGTAAAGGTCATGGTGGTCTGTCACATGGATTGGATGCTCATGGACATGAATCTATCTCTACTCAGTCAAGAGAGAGTGGAGGACAAAAGCTTGGATCTAGCTCTAGAGGCTCAGGAGACAATGGAAGGCAAAGCTATGCATGTGGTTCCAGCAACTCATGTGGGTGTGGAAGGCCACAAAATGCTTCTCCTTCTTGTCAGGAAGGTAGATTAGGAGGGCAAGGAAATCAACGTAACTGTACCCAGTCAGGATATCAGTCAGGAAGTAGTGGAGGATGTAGTGGAGGATGTATTCCAGGTCAGTCCTCTGGATATAGTCAACATGAGCCTAACTCTTGCAGGCAGTCTTCTAGTCAGAGAGAATATGGATCTAGAGTATGTGGTCAAACACAGAACTGTGGAAGACAAGAGAGAACAGGTTCATGTCAGTCCTCTTGCTGTGAACAATATGGGTATGGAACATGTCAGTCATCTAGTTATGGTCAATATGGATCTGGTCCTTGTGGACACCTTTCAAACTCTAATCAAAAACAGGCTGGTTCAAATGAATTTTCTAAATGTGGACAACATGGGTCTGGCTGTAGGCAGTCCTCTGGCTTTGGACAACATGAGTCAGGCTCAGGACAGTCCTCTAGCTTTGGTTATGGCTCTGGTTCATGTCAGTCCTCTGGCTTTGGACAACAACAGTCTGGCTCAGGACAGTCCTCTGGAATTAAACAACAGGGAACTACTGGTGCACAGTTAGAAGATAGCAGCAGACACAGCCAATCTGGTCATGGTCAAGGCACCAGAGGAGAATCCAGTATGACAGCAAGAAGGGGATCCAGTGTCAGTGAGTCCAGTGACACTGAAAGGCATTCAGGAGTCCCACAGACACACACAGGATCCCCTCATGGCCACTCTGGATCTCAACATGGAGAGTCAGGATTCACAGCTCAACGGAGACAGGGAACTACTCATGGACAGTCAGGAGATGCCAGGGGACATACTGGGTCTGGGCACGGTCAAGCCACCAGGACAGAATCCAGTAGGACGACAAGGAGGGGATCTAGTGTCAGTGAGTCCAGTGACACTGAAAGACACTCAGGAGTCCCACAGACACATGCCGGATCCTCGCATGGCCACTCTGGATCTCAACATGGAGAGTCAGGATTCACAGCTCAAGGGAGACAGGGAACTACTCATGCACAGTCAGGGGACACCAGTAGACATGCCCAGTCTGGTGTTGGACAAGCAACCAGGGCAGGATCCAGTAGGGCTACAAGAAGAGGATCTAGTGCCAGTGAGTCCAGTGACACTGAGAGACACTCTGGAGTCACACAGACACACGAAGGATCCTCTCATGGCCACTCTGGATCTCAACATGGAGAGTCAGGGTCCACAGCTAAAGGGAGACAGGGAACTACTGGTGCACAGTCAGGAGATAGCAGCAGACACAGCGAATCTGGTCATGGTCAAGGCACCAGGAGAGAATCCAGTAGGACAGCAAGAAGGGGATCGAGTGTTAGTGAGTCCAGTGACACTGAAAGGCACTCAGGAGTCCCACAGACACACACAGGATCTTCTCATGGCCACTCTGGATCTCAACATGGAGAATCGGGATCCACAGTTAAAGGGAAACAGGGAACTCCTCGTGGACAGTCAGGAGACAGCAGTAGACATGCCCAGTCTGGTCATGGTCAAGCCACCAGGACAGAATCCAGTAGGACGACAAGAAGGGGATCCAGTGTCAGTGAGTCCAGTGACACTGAAAGGCATTCAGGACTCCCACAGACACATGCCGGATCCTCTCATGGCCACTCTGGTTCTCAACATGGAGAGTCAGGATTCACAGCTCAACGGAGACAGGGAACTACTCATGGACAGTCAGGAGATGCCAGGGGACATACTGGGTCTGGGCACAGTCAAGCCACCAGGACAGAATCCAGTAGGATGACAAGGAGGGGATCTAGTGCCAGTGAGTCCACTGACACTGAAATTCAATCAGGAGGAACACAGACACATGCCGGATCCTCTCATGGCCACTCTGGATCACAACATGGAGAGTCGGGATTCACAGCTAAAGGGGGACAGGGAACTACTCATAGACAGTCAGGAGACAGCAGTAGACGTGCCCAGTCTGGTCATGGTCAAGCCACTAGGACAGAATCCAGTAGGACGACAAGAAGGGGATCCAGTGTCAGTGAGTCCAGTGACACTGAAAGGCATTCAGGAGTCCCACAGACACATGCCGGATCCTCTCATGGCCACTCTGGATCTCAACATGG
>PITA01017766.1:0-42375 GCA_004023965.1 Spilogale gracilis | reverse complement strand
GGGGCGCCTGGGTGGCTCAGTTGGTTAAGCGACTGCCTTCGGCTCAGGTCATGATCCTGGAGACCCAGGATCGAGCCCCACGTCGGGCTCCCTGCTCAGCAGGAAGCCTGCTTCTCCCTCTCTTACTCCCTCTGCTTGTGTTCCCTCTCTGGCTGTGTTTCTCTCTGTCAAATAAATAAAATCTTTAAAAAAAAAAAAAAAAAAAAGAACTCCACCTACTAACCAGGTACACCTACATTGAACTTCAATGTAAGAAAAAATAAATCCTTCTTTTGTTATGGCCCTGAAATCTTGAACTTCATTTGTTATAGCAGCTGAAAGTACTCTCTTACTAATAATCATCAAAGATAGTAAGTGTTCAATACATTACATTTATTTTAATCAACATGTCTGATAGAGTGGAAAATATTAGGTTTTTAATGAACAGTAATCTTTATTCTTTTAGGACATGTCAGTGAAAAGATGATATAGAGAAATAATGAGATATGACTTATGATCTACATTTTATTCTAGTATCAAAGATAATCATATTAAAATGCAATTGTTCTTACTATTTATATTTTAACTTTGTTGAGAAAACTAACAATAAATGAATTTGTATCTCTACTTTCTGTTTGGAGTCTTCCAGATCTCCTTTCCCAAGTTAAGACATAGTAACTTCTCAAATGACTATATTTCCCTTCTTTATTTCATATAACTTCAATTCAGGGTTACATATCTTATATAATATATATGCAGGGTAAATGAGTATTTTTATTTAGGCAGCATCTAATTTTTCTTTATGTTTAAAACCAATAAAATAATACTTAAATATATTTATAAACCACAGTTGGAGGAGGGGGCACCCTTTGTAAACTGAGTAAATAGTGTATAAATTTAAAGCACATAAAAAAAGAAAACTACATATATATAGTGTAAAACTACTGGTTTTTGTTTGTTTGTTTGTTTGTTTGTTTGTTAAGACTTACTTATTTGAGAGAGAGAGCACAAGCGGGAGGAGGGGCAGAGGGAAAGAGGGAGAGAATCCTCAAGCAGATCCTCCGTCGAGCACAGAGCCCACTGTGGGGCTCAGTCTTCATCCTGAGATCAGGACCTGAGCTGAAATCAAGAATTGGCCACCCAACCTACAGAGCCATCCAGGCATCCCCAAAACTAAGCATTCTAGAAAACAACCCAAGCAGAAAATACAAATGTATTCAGAGGTTGTAGAATGGAATGAAAAAGAGAACCACAGCACAGTTTACAATATGCATCATACTGAAACTTTAAGCTAGGCAACAGGCCTTATCTTGTGCCCCCCAAAATATATTTTTGAGGGTTTCTTGTTTCTTCATCTTCTTGTATGTTTCTTCATCAGAAAACTGATATATTCATCATAGATGTGACCACATATGTCAGTCCTATTTTTTTTAGACTCAAGCTATTCAGAGTAATGCTGAGGCTAATTCATCTTAATTAAGCAAAGTAAGATGATACTTTAGAATATAAGATTTTAATGGATTAAAATATTAGTAAATTCAGTTAATCAGATAATATTTATTACTTTTAACAAGTTAAAAATTGGTTAAAGAAGTCATGAACTAGGAGATATACACTGAATTCCTAATTGTTTAAACATGTCTCTTTAAATACTGAAATTATATGACTCAAATCTAAAGCATTTAATTGACATGGAATGTCTAACATATGATAGGTTTCTATATATTTTCACATCTAATTAAGGATCATATAAGATACATTAGCATATTAGCTATAAAATTGTAGTATGATTAGTTTATTTTGACGTCTCTCTTCCCTTTTTTTTATTTTAAAATGTTTCTGTGAAATTTGCTGATAAGAAATTGAGCAAGGTCAAGCAACAACTTGATCTGTTGGAGGATAAACTGGCCTTCCCTTTTGTTAGTCATGATGTGTAGATTAAGAATGACTTATCAATCTGATTCTGGTAACTAAAAAAAACATAGTAGAAAGATACTAACACTGCTTGGACATATATTGTAAAATGAATTCTTCAAATCCCTGTTAAAAATAATAATAGAATCTGAAATTTATGATATACTATATGCTGGCTAATTGAATTTAAATTAAAAAAATAAAAAGGAGAATAGTAGTTCCGTTAGTCTTATTTACCAGCCACTTAATTTTTCACTCACTGTTGTACTTGTCACCATGTACTACACACTGCAGCAAACTTTTAAAATTAGCATTATAATATGTGTTTGTTGATGAACACCCTGCCTTTAATTATCATGCATCAATTCCCTGACTCAAAATTGCAACCTACCTCTTCACGGAGAACCAGTATTTCACAAAGCATTTTCCCTTTCCACCTTACACAAAAAATTTTCCTGGGAATTTGAAATAAAAATAAACGTGCCCTCTTGCATAAACTTATATATATCCTGGAGACAATTTATCTTATTAAAGAAAAGCAGAAACTGCTTTTATTGCCCTTATATTCAAAACGTTTTTTCTATAAGATCTGGCTTTTTAAATAATTCATTTTAACCAAGCAACTTAAAACTCCCCCTCTGATGTGTTGGTACTATTTGAATAATGACATAAAGGCATGTTATTTATATGCAATGTGATTCATAGCTATAGAATTGCTGAGAATTTATATTGATCATAGAGGATAAAAAAACGGAGGAGATTCAGGTCTGACCCTTTCAGATTTAAATTTTTACCAAGTTAACCAGTGTAGTAAGTACATCTAAAAGAGAAAGCTCTCATATTATCAGAGTGGAAGAAAGGCTCTTACATGTAATAGGTGTACATTTGTTGAGTGAATAAATCCATCAGTTAGAAAGCTTAACTGTTTAGGAAGTAACCCAGTAAGCAGCAGCCCCAGAAAAATTAAAAAGAATGATGATAAAATAGTTAAAATGGACTTTTCTAGGCAACTTGTATTAATCTTTCTTGAAATCTTAACATATAAATGACAGATGCATTTATCCCTTAATTTCTCTTTTGTTTCTGTGGTTAGACATAGAAGGCTTGGAATTATTCAAAAATATGAAAATATTTTCAGCAAACGAAATCTACAGCATGGTATTCTCTTCATCAGCTCACAAAACAAAGCATGTTATTTGGCATTTCATTCTTACTCCTGAGAAAAGCCCAGAAAATTGACACAACTGCAAGGTGCTGATCACACTTTGTTCTTATAACAAGAGAAATATGCTATTTGTTTTTACGTTTTCTCAGTTGTCTTGGGAGCAAAACTGCCTCCAGCTACATGTGGGCTTAGTCTCCTACGTCCATCTTATGGGTGTCACCTGCTAAGGTGAGGAGTCTGGAATAGCCCAGACACATTATGTATGGGTGGCCTTTTGTTTACGGCAGACAAAGCCAAAATCCTCGGGATTACTTGAAGATATCATATAACACACAAGATGGAGTTACTATTATTCTCCTCTAAGACATATAGTGTTTCCCCTGGGCAGAGAAAAGAACGCACAGCCAATCATATGAAGACAGAACCCATTAAAGATTTATGCAAGCCTGAATTACTTGGCTTTAAACTATTTTCTTCTCCCCCACTCTTTTTCCCTCTTTTTCTCTTTAATAAGAGGGACATTTCTTCCTGAACAGCAAAGCTGATGTAGATAGTATCACTAGTAATCCTTGGCTTAAGCACAGAGCTTCTAAATGGCTTGAATTAGGCTGGAAGATGGGGCTGTTTGATTTCCCTTCCTTTTTGTTTCTGTTTTCAAGGCTCTGTCACCAAATGTCCCACTAAACTAGCATTTATGTGGGCTTGGGGCCTCTGTGTGTAAGTTTCCTTTCAAGCATAGTCAATGAAACAGCTTTGAAGCTGTTGAACTGTGTAAATGTTATATTAACATTTTCTCTCGCAATTATAGACATTTACATGGTCTTGTTGAAATAACGCTTTCAGAGGGAGGAAAAAAATACCAGAAGTGAAGGTACACAATGAAATGAAAAAGCAGCAGTGTGCTCTATTTATTTAGTTTCTGAAATAAATCATTTCGACTTTTAATTTACACTTCTCTAAGATGGTGGTTAAGAATAGACAAACAAAGGATACTGTGAGAAATAATTTCATTTTGTTCCTTTGTTACATTAGATCACTTAATTTCCACTTGGTTTGCATATGGAGATTTGGCCAATGCACCCTGTTCTTTAAATTTGCTAACTAATAACAAGGACTCAGGAAGCTCATTCTAAAGACCTAAGACTCATGGGTGATGATTCAAAAATTATAAGACTACAAGTAGTTGTCCAGTTATAAGAAGAAAGGCAAACAGAGTAAATTAGACATTAATCCGAAGCATTCCTAACTATCCATGTCCCTATTTAACAGAAACCATAATGTGCTTTCAAATTGAAAAGATTTAAGTCATTCCAATAACTACCACATCTGTGATCTTTTTTCACTGCACGCAGTCTGATGAACAGTTTCAAAAAGGGAAGATCTAATCACTTAGACTCTAAAGAAATATTTTAATAGTCTAATTTCGGTCCCTTTGTGCATACAGAACAATCATTTATGGATGCACATTATCAGTAAAATTCAAAGTAAAATTATCTTCTTTCACATTGATACTACCAAATTTATTTTCTATGAAGATCAGTAATTATAATCTTAATATTATACTGCAGGATTCTTTGCTATCAATAGTCTTATGTTCAATGATATACTTCTTTCACTGTGTACAAGTATGTGCATATATACATATGTACAAGTATACATATACTTGTCTTTGCGCCACATCAAAGCAAAAAGCATGTCCGTGATGGAACCGTTGCTCAGCAACTGAGCTCTCCCCTGGTCTGACCGTTGCTTTCTCTCCAGCAGGGCAGATACGCAAGATGGACAGATGCACTGATCCTCAACACAGTATCAGATTGTGTTACATGTATTTCAGAAGCTGATAGCCATAATCTTATAACAGTCTTTGTCTACATATCATTGAACTTCCACAGACAAACTTTAAAAAGTACATTGTTGCATAAGGGTTTTCTGTAATTTGGTTATCTAACTTATTTTCAGTTTTTAAAATGATGTTCTAGAAAATCTAAATTGGTTGTCTTTATGTGACCTCTAAATATCGATATGACTGTTAAAATTCACAAAAATATTTTTTCTACTACATGTTTTTTGCATCGGCCTACTTGAGAATCCATGTGCTTATTTCTGCTGTGGTAACATGTCTCTTCTGTAATAAGAAACAATTTTAATTAGAATAAAAATTCGGTGTTCTGAGATTACATGAAATAAAATTGAATCACAATTTTAAGGCAAAATATTCTCTTGAAATCTAATTAATCCATTTTTTATCAGGTAAGGAAACTGAGGGAGATTAAGTGAATGCTTGTAAAAAGAAGAGTCAAACTAGAATAAGATGTTTTAAAGTTATTGAACATATGTAATATTCTCTATGATGTACATCTTAAAAGGAAATTTTAGGCTGAGCACATTTTTTATCTAAACTTATTTTATGAAAGAGTAACAAATTCCATTAATTAATTAATTATAATTTAATGTCATGTCAATTTATATTAGTAAAATATTTATATTTTTTAAAAAATGAAGAATTGAGTAATTGACTTATTTTAATCTGATTAACTTGATACAGTTTTGATTTTCTCAAAATTTCTCTTTGGCTGACAACTTCCCAGGAAAAGCATTGCTTTGTGTAGCAAATTAATCTGGAGGCATATTAGATCCTTTCTTCCTTCCTTTCTGTCTTTCCTTCCTTCTTTCCTTCCTTCCTTCCTTCCTTCCTCCTTCCCTCCCTACCTTTTCTTTCTTCCTTTTTCTTTTATTTATTTTTTCTTTCTTTCTTTCTTTCTTTCTTTCTTTCTTTCTTTCTTTCTTTCTTTCTTTCTTTCTTTCTTTTCTGTTTCTCTTTCTTTCTATCCTTTCTTTAAAATAAAAAAACCCAGGAGACATTAGCAGGCTCAAACTGCCCTATTTATTTGCAAATTTTGGAGTTTCAGATTACTTTTTCTTTAAAGATAATGAACCACATATTATAAACTTAAATATCTTTCAAATATCTCAAATCATCTAAAAAAGCAAACTCAAAAACTAAAGGAAAAGTTGACAGTTATAAAACGTGCTTAGGACATGAAATGTTGTTTTCATAAATTAAAAAATATGAGAGTCACAATGACATGTTTTCTAACTTGATGAACTATGAGTAATTTGAGAGAAGACTAAAATTTAAGGATCAGTTTCATTTGATCAATACAACTAATTTCAGCAGGACTCACCTATCCCACCTATTGGTGAGAACACCAATTAGTTAAATATATACAAACAACAGAAAGCAAAAACTTTTGCAAATTCACAAATCCATCTATACATAAAATCCTTTTTATACATGAAAGAACCTCCTATGTTTCCCTTCAGAATTCATCAATTCATGTTTTATATTCAATCCCAATAAGCTTGGTGATATCAGTTGCAAGAAATTAAAATGATAAAGAAGTTCCTGTATATTATTAACCACTCTTAATGTCAACTAGCTCTATACCAGAAGATAAAAAAAATTACAGTCATAGAATAATTAATTAATTAATCAAAGTCAGTATATAGATTAATTAAACCAGATGGATAACTATAGAGATAGTGAAGGGTAGTTGGATTCTGCATATTTAGAAGGTTGAGCCCTTGGGGTTTCCTTACAAATTGGATCTGTGGTATCAGGGGAAAATAGAATCAAGAAAGACTTCCCCAATTCTTTTGTCCTGACCCTGGAAGGATAGCTTAAGAGTCAACTAACATTGGAAGAAAAAATTGTGTGAGGTTATCAAGGAGAGATTTTGATGGGAGAGATAGAGAGGGTCAAATTACAGAAGTCCCAAATTATAGAATATTTATTTGTTCCTATAACCATGGCTTTGTCTGAATCATCAAGAAAGTATGAAATAACATTTTCTTATATATGGTTTTTCACTACATATGCACTCATATAACTTTAGAAATAGGTAAAATAGAAAATAGAAGTGGAAAAGGTAACCTTTAAATAATATAATCATACTGTCTGATGTTTTGCTAAATGAGCCTATATCCAAGAATAAAGATTGGGCAAAACAGGTCCACTTGCTATTCTCTCAGTTATATCTTCCTGTGTCTCTTGCAGTATGAATTTTTCATGTCATGATATGCTTTTGAGGTTTTGTTTTGTTTTGCTTTTGTTTTTGTTCTGTTTTCTTTATAACATGAACCTTAAATATGAGCCAAGTACCTAAAAGCCACTTCAAACTAACTGTCATTATGAAGAGATAATAAATTACTCTCCAATATGAATATATATTTGGCCATGTATACTCTACTTTATCTTTAATTTAATGGGCTTTCAAAAACAATTTTGGTCATATTAATTGGTCATATTTGGTCACATTACTTTTTGCCTTATAAAAATTTATCTGAAAAACATGTCCAGTATAAAATAAGTCTATGTGGTATACATGTATAAGAGCAAGGTTACAGTTTTCAACATTTTGATGCTACAATGAGAAAAGCCTCAGCTATTCTGAATTTAAATGAGTCAATTCCTAAATTTCAAACTATTGAGTTTTACCTACATATAGATAAAAATGTATTAGTTTTGTAACCTTTATAATATGAGTCATAAGCAGGTAGAATGATGCTATCAGAATTCTATTTTTTCTTTATTCAATATTGTGGTTTCTTTTTCCTAAAGTTTAATTTTCCAATTGTTCTTGTGGCTGCAAATTTGCAGCAGTATTTTCTGCCATTTCTCTTTCTCTCTTAATCTGTTGACTTTTTAAAAAAAATTAATTCCATTGTAATTAACATACAGTGTATATTCATTTTAGGTTACTGTATAGTGACTCAACAATTCTATATATTACTCAGTGCTCATTATGATAAGTGTACTCCTTAATCCCTGCCATATATCTTACTCATCTACTTCCCACCTCCCCTCTGGTAACTATCAGTTTGTTCTCTATAGTTAAGACTCTGTTTTTTGGTTTCTCCCTCTCTCTTTTTTCCCTTTGTTCATTTGTTTTGTTTCTTGAATTCCACATATGAGTGAAATCATATGGTACTCGTCTTTTTCTGATAGCCTATTTTGCTCAACATTATACTCCTTAGATCTACTCGTACTCTTACAAATGTCAAGATTTCATTTTTTCTTATGGCTGAATAATATTCCATATAATAGCATATACATAAATATACATATACATATAAACATATATATTTCACATCTTCTTTATTCATTCATCTATCAATGGACACTTAGGTTGCTATCATAAGTTGACTATTATAAATAATACTGCCATAAACATAGAGGTACACTATCACTTTGAATTAGTGTTTTTATTTTCTTTTGAATAAATACCCAGTAGTGCAATTACTGAATAATAGGATAGTTCTATTTTGAAATTTTTGAGGAACCTCTATACTGTTTTCCAGAGTGGATGTACCAGTTTGCATTCCCACCAACAGTGCGGGAGTGTTCCTATTTCTCCATATCCTTGTCAATACGACTGTTTTTTTTTTTTTTTCCTTTTTAACTTTAACCATTCAAACAAGCATGAGGTAATATCTCATTGTAGTTTTGATTTGCTTTTCCATGGTGATGAGTGATGTTGATAATGCTTTCATGTTTCTATTGGTGATCTGGATGTCTTCTTTGGAGAAATGCCTATTCATGTCTTCTGCCCATTTTTTAATTGGATTTTTTACTTTTTGGTGTTGACTTGTATAACTTCTTTATATTTACTAGCCCCATCTCAGATATGTCATTTTTTTCCCATTAATTTATTTTCAGTGTTCCAAGATTTACTGTTTATGCCCCACACCTAGTGCTCCATGCAATACAGGCCCTCAGTACCTACCACCAGACTCACCCATCCTCCCAGCCCCTCCGATATGTCATTTGTAAATATCTCTCCTGTTCTGTAAGTTGTCTTGTAGTTTTGTTGGTTCTTTCCTTTGCTGTGCAGGAGTTCTCTATTTTGATATAAACCCAATAGTTTTTTGTTTTGTTTTGTTTCGTTTTGTCTTTGTTTCCCTTGCTTCAAGAGACATA
The DNA here is from genome assembly GCA_004023965.1 of Spilogale gracilis. NCBI lineage: Eukaryota > Metazoa > Chordata > Mammalia > Carnivora > Mephitidae > Spilogale > Spilogale gracilis. Next base: position 33,337 of record PITA01017766.1, on the reverse strand, counting down.
TATGGAAAGACTTTGCTATGGCTGATAACAGAGAAATTATCACCTGTGATCTCTTCTAGGATTTTGATGTCATCATGTCTCACATTTAGGTCCTTAATCCATCTTGAGTTTATTTTTGTGTATGGTGTAAGAAAGTTGTTCAGTTTGCCAGCACCATTTTTTGAAGAGACAATCTTTTCCCCATTGCATGTTCTTGCTTCCTTTGCCAAAGATTAATTGACCATTTGACTGTGGGTTTATTTTTGGACTTTCTATTCTGTTCCATTGATCTATGTGTCTATATTTGTGCAGATACCATACTGTTTTGATTACTCGAGCTTTGTACTATAACCTGAAATCTGGAATTGTGATGCCTCTATTTTATTTTTTTCAAGGTTGCTTTGGCTATCCAGGGTCTTTTGTGATTCCATACAAATTTTAGGATTGTTTGTTTTAGCTCTGTGGGAAATGCTGTTGATATTGTGATCAGGATTGCATTTAATCTGTAGATTGCTTTGCATAGTATGGACATTTTAACAATATTTGTTCTTCCAATCCATGAGCATAGAATGTCTTTCCATTCCTTTGCATCATTTAATCTATTGTCATTTGTCAGTCATCTTTCTCTTCAGTCCAATATTTTGTGATCTCAAGTTTTCTTGCAATATTTTAAAAATGAGTATACAATTATATGCAGGTAAGAAAAAGAAGGAAAGACAGAGATACAATCATTACTATAATGTGGAAGTTTGCATAATGTTACATCAGGCTTGATAATGATGATTTATTTCATAAATTTTTTTTAAGGATGTAATTCCATTTAAACCAATCCAAACAACATTTATTGAGAACAGATTATGGCCAAGGAAATTACTAGCTTCTGCAGAAAAATACACAGAAACATTTTGAAAAAGTCATTTATCTTGTCCTCTTAAGATTCACCATTCAAGACAGAAAATACAGACATGAGTGAATTACAAGGCAAACAAAAACCAAACCAGAAAAATACTAAGAAAGGAACTGAAGATAATGAAGGCATTAGTCTGTAAATAGGTATGTGGTATGCTATGTTTACAAATAACAGATGGAGACAGTAACATACAATGTTTTTCTAAAGCCAAAGAAGAAAAAAATGTGCAGACTATTTTTATATAACTAAAATACTTTTATTTATAACTTTTACTATATTGAAATCCATAGTGGGGAGGGTAACCCTACTATTACAATTTACACTACAAATGAGAAAAAGTACTGGCCATTTGAACATTTCTGAAGAGTAGCAAAATTAAATCAGCTTTCAAATTATTTCCTTGAACTAGAAATTAGGTTGCACACCATGTTATAAGGGTAGGGAGTTCCCAATCAGTACTCTAGTCTAGGTACTTAGAAAGGAGAAAATGTTCACAATTAGCAAATTTTTCAGTTGCTTCTAGTTCTCCTGACCTCTGCCACCATTTCATAATCTTTGCTGCAAACATTTTCAACTATTGTTTCCCCTAAATTATGCAAGTTCATATTTCATAATGTACATATGCTTATTTTTTTGTCTAGAATGTTCTTCCTCTCTTCCTCCACAGTAATGTTTTATTTTTTTTCCTGTACAGCATCCCTTCCTCTCTAAAAACAAACTTTAATTTTCCTTGGGGAATAATGCCTTCTCTTCATCCAAGTGGCTCAGATGTGGTTAATCTAGTCCTCCACATACGTCCCACTCAAATACTAAGTGGGAACATGTGCTCCAAGTTTTATATGCCTTTCCCTTGATAAGTGGATGAGAAATGGGTATTCAATGAATTCATACTAACAAGCATGAGGGCCAGGGATTTTGCTCTATGGATTGGAAGAAAACAGTCTTGCCTCAGAGGTTGATAATCAACTAGAATGGAAGGTTGGGCTGATGGTGTCCATCTTGTTCCACAGGAGAGAATTTGTCTGAAAATTGAGCCAATGAAGAAGGAAGGAAGGAAGGAAGGAAGGAAGGAAGGAAGGAAGGAAGGAAGGAAGGAAGGAGGGAGGGAGGGAGGGAGGGAGGGAGGGAGGGAGGAAGTAGGAGAGAAGAGGGAGGAAGAGAAGAAGGGAGGAAGGGAGGTAGAGAAGGAAGGGGAGAGGAAGGGAGGAGAAAACTAAGGGAAAGAAGACAAATGTATGGGAAAGGACAGATTCTTGATACATTATTTAGTTGATAGTGAGTTTTACCCTTGGATTTATTATTCATGCAAGCCAACATGGTCCACTACTTACTTACCCAGGATTTGTTTTGAATTTCTGACACTTGTAACCAATTCACTGGTCTGTTCAAACTTTAAATCTCATCATGAACATGGGCTCTATAAGCTCAGTTATCATTAACTCCTCAGTTCAGTTTAGGAGACTGCACCCATACAGAACCCTCAAGTAACTTTATCTTTTCTCTCATCACAAGACTCTACCATCATCATTGATGTAATTCTTTGTCTTCCAAGCTATGCTATAAACTCCATGAGGGTGGAGGAAGTAGTCTTTTTGACTCTGTTTCCTTTATTCTAGAATACATATTAGGTCATCAATAAACATTGGATGAGTAAGAAACTAAAACAGGTCATTTAAAAGAAGATCAAGATATAGAATTCAAAGAAATAGTGTAATTTAAAAAAGACTGCAAGTACAATGAAAAAAATGCATAGATATAACAATTTTGTAACTCCTCAACTAAAAGTCTAACTTTTACTTGTAATCAATCTGTAATTGATACTCACATGGAGGGTCTGGTGGCTATCTGAACTCTTCTTTCCCCTTTCAGCTATTTCAGTTACTCAGGGTTGTTCTCCTTCATTCTTCCTTAATTTCTCATTTCTCCTGAAAGACTCAAGGACCTTCAGTCTCAAGTTCATACCCCTCTGGTTTGATTTCTTCTGTGGTAGAATTTGTGATAAACAAACAAATAAACAAACAAACATACAAGCAAAAGATCAACACCCAGGCAACTCCTCTTTCCTCTTCATCCTCACAGTGTCCTGACACCAAATGAAGTTAAGCATGTGCTCAACTGTTCTTGAGCTGCTGGTATTTTCTTTTCTGTAAAACCCTCAATCATTTATTTTTTCTCTTTTTCTAATTCTTTCTGTTTGTTATTCTAATTGATTTACACCATCCTTTAAGTTTCCAAGATACTAAACCTTATTGGATTTGAGTTTTGCAAACATATTCTTTCAATTTGTGATTTGTAGGTTAACCCCCTCCTTATGTATCTTTCATTGAAAAGTTCTTAAATTTAAGAAAGTTGGATTTATCAATCTTTTATGGTTTATTACTTTTTTCTGTCTTGTTTAAAAAAATCCTTCTCTATTCTCAAGAGCAAGGAAATATTTTCCTATGTTGCTTTCTAAGTTTTATGGCTTAGTCTTTCATCTGTCATTGATCTATGTGTGAATGGAGTCCTTTTTTTTTCATAAAAATAAAAGCTAAATATGGTTAATCAATTGTTTCAGCACCGTTTATTGAAATGTCTTCCTTTTTGCAATATTCTACAATATTCTATAATACCAACCTTAATATTTATGATTTTCTATTTCTTCTTAAGTGAGTTTTGATAAAATATTTTCATATGGTAGGTTTTCTATTTAGTTTTCTTTATATATTTGTCTTTCCAGGAACCAGTATATCATATTTCTTAGTTACTGGAGCTTTATGATAATTTTTGATACTTGGCAAGCCAGTCCCCATCCCACCTAACCTTGTTCTCCAGCAATATCTTACCTATTCCTGTTCCTTTATCTTTCCATGTAAATGAAGGATTCAGCTTGCTAAATTCTATAAATACATCTATATAATTGAACAAACTTTCTGAGGTTGTTATGCTTATTGAATTAAGTTATAATGCTATAACTTTGGAAAGATGTGATAACTACAACATTGAGACTTAATAGTTTAAGAACACAGACTCTCTCCTCACTTAGGTATCATAACTTTCTTTTTTAAAAATATTTTATTTCTTTATTTGAGAGAGAGAGCATGAGCGGGGGGGGGGGGGGAAGGGAAGGGAGAGAAGGAGAAGCAGACTCCCTGCTGAGCAAAAAGCTGGAGGACTTGGGGCTGGATCCCAGGACTGTGAGATCAGGACCTATGCCAAAGGCAAACACTTAACCGAATGAGCCACCCAGGTACACCTAAATATCATAAATTTCAATTTAGATCATGGCCTGAACCAAACGTAGACAATCAACTGAGCCACCCAGATGTCCCAGCTTCCATATTTTATTATGTCTTTTCTTAAGTGTTCTATTCTTTTTGTTGCTATTTTCAATCGTATTTTAATATTATATAACCCTTTGTGGTTTATGCATTCAAATAACTTTGTGTTTATTGCTTTGTACATGGTTTTTTAATTGATATTCTTTGAGTTTTTAATATAGACAGTTTTATTTCTACCTATACAATATTTAAACCTTTAATTTTTTCCTACACTTTCCTAAACTTAGACTTTTACTAAAATGCTGAATCAAAGTGCCAATAGCTGTTGTTCTTGTCCCGCTGTCTTTCCAACTTGTCTTCCTGTTTGTTATAGATTTTCTTTTGCAGATCCTGTCTATGAGGATAAGGACATTCCTTGTGTTGCTTGTTTGCTAAGTTTCTGTTTTTATTCATAAATATTCAATTTTATTAAAGAACAGATCTTCGTTGAGAACATGAGATTTTTTTCTATTTTAAACTGTTGTTATGGAGCATTACATTAGGAAATTTTTCTATTGTTAAATCACACTTGTAAACCTAGAGTAATTGCACCTTGATCGTAAAATATTATGAATCTTATATAGTTGACTTAAGTAATTCTTATATAATTGACTCTGAATTTTTATTTAGGATTTTTTCATCTGCTTCTAAGTGACGTTAGTCTCTAATTTTCCTTATTTATGCTATGTATATCAGTTTGCATTATCAAGGTTTTATACCAAATTCATTAAAAGATTACGGGGTATTTCCATGATCTCTGTAATCTGGAATATTTTGTGTGAGAACAGATTAACTTGATTATTGATTGTAAGTAGATTTTATTAGCAAAATCATCTGAATGTGTGTTCTTTAGGGGAAAGTTTCTACTATTGATTTTCTGTAATAGCTGTTGGATAATGCAGTTTTCTATTTCTTCTTAAGTGAGTTTTGATAAAATATATTTATTCTAGGAGTTTAAAGATATTGTTTTACATTTTATTTGTACAACTCTATTCTAATCATCTCAGATTATGTATAAAAATTATAAAATGCTTATACAGTATTATATGCTGTGTTGTTCTGTTTACCATATATTTCATATTTAATCTGGTGCCATTTATTAAGGTAGATTCTATTACTTTACCCTTTTTTTACTGATGGTGAAATTGAAACAAAGACAATTAATTAACTTGACTGTGATCAGACATGAATAAGTTGTGGAGCTAGGATATAAACCTACCCAATCCAGTGGCAGGTGGCTCAGTTGGTTAAGTATCTGCCTTCAGCCTAGGCCCTAATCTCAGGGTCCTGGGATTGCGTCCCCAGTCATGCTCCCTGCTCAGTAGGGAGTCTATTTCTCCCTCCCACTCTGCCTGTTCCCTGCACCTCGAGGCTTGTGTTCTCTCTCAATCTCTGAAATAAATAAATAAAGTGTTTTAAACATAAAAAAGAGAAATGTCTGGCTATGAAATTGGATTTGTAAGTGTATAAACTACATTGGCTTTTCCATAGCTGTGGTCATGTTCTCTTTTCCTTTCCTAAAACCATTTATTTATACTTTTATGTTTTATGTCTTGATCACTCTTACCAGAGCTTTGTCATTACAAGATTTTTTTAGCATCCACATTTGCTTTTTGCATCTTTTTCATTGTACATTAGCTTTAATTAATTTGTTTTACTTACTTGTTTTATCTTTATAATTTCTTTTCCTCCTCTCCTGGTTGATAAAGATTTTATATTCCTGATTCAGGAGTTCAACAGTGGAGGGAGACCAAGAATCTTTCTAGCTAATTTCAGAAATAAAAGCTCACTATTGGTATGGATAATCAAGTTATTTCTGCTCTACCTGAAAATTTCTCAATCCTGGCACTACTGACGTTAAGCACCAGATGATTGTTGAAGAATTGTCATGCATTGCAGAATGTTGAGCAGCAGCTCTAGTCTCTGTTTACTAGATGCCATTCTCCCACCTGTGACAAGCAATGTCTCCAAACATTGTCAAATGTGAAGGTGGGGGGGAGGGCAGCAAAATTTTCCCAGGTTGAGAACTGCTACACAAAAAAATACAAAAATTCCTACTTTTGTAAATTAAAGTGGAAAATCAACTTAATATGAACATGTGGAATCATCTGTAAATACAAGGTCTTTTGGATTAGAGCAATAATTCTTAATTGGGTAGTTTAGAAAAAAGAAAAGGAATGGTTGTATCAAATAAATCGTGAGTGCTCATTTTAAATAAAAAAATACCAAAAATATTTTTAAATCCTATTTAAATTTTTAAAAGTTAATGATGTCATTGAATTTTATATCTGTCAATGGAAATGGTTTAAGGCTGATCTGGAAAACAGGAAATAAGATACAGCAAAGTAGATTTGTACCTTATATATATATATTTTTGCTTTGTATATTTCAGTCACTATAAAAACCATAGTAGTTCATAGGTTTTCTGCACATAGTTAAATATTCTTCTTTGCATTTTATAGTATTCTAATATTGTCACAAAAATGTATTTTTAAGAATGTGCATCATACATTTATCAACCAAGGAGAAACATCAAGTGGAAAAGATATTGGTAACCCAGTTCTGAAAGATATTTCATTGATTTTACAAGTTGGGCAGGAAGGAAACTAGTGTATTCTGGCAAAGGCAGCTGCTAAAGAAAATACAGTTTACCAGATTGTATTCTCCCCTCTGAATCACAGTTAAACAAATAAGTTCCCACGGAGAATGCTAGGACACATGTCACGGTGTTTCATGACCCATTATTTTTTCCAGTAAATATAAAATGAAGTCCTGCTTTCCTAAAAAATCACAGGGTGATTTTATGACAATTTCTTAACTCTGAGTATTTTATACATTGTAAAAGTTACCTTCACTTGAAGAGAAATTCACAAAATGGCAGGAAGACCTACTAGTGAGGAACATTTCAGTATGAATAATGGCATTGTGCATTACAATGAATTCCTCATGCAAACGCAGTGATTTACTCTGAAAAACTGTTAAGTGGATGGGAACTAATAAAGCACTACCTAACTGATGCCCATAGACTCTGATAGATGAAGGGATCAAATGGTTTCTAAATGACAGATTTTGAGTATATGAATAATTGGTATTTCTGAAATCCTTAAAATGCTTAAAGATAATGCCTTCTCTCATAAAGCTTAATTAAGCATTTCTCTAAAATCTTACATGCAAACAAATTTGGAAGGATTTATGTGCACAAACACACACTCAAGACATCGTCTTACAAAGGAACTACTGTACCTTGTTGAGCAGCAGAAATTCTATTAGAACATATGTTCTTATTTCCTCATGAGTTGTCTGCCTTACCAGGTCTTCCCTTGTAGTACATTTTGCTTAGCAAAAGTTTTGTATAAAAACAGGAAAAGTGGGGCCCTGGGTGGTTCAGTTGCTAAACGTCTGTTTTCGACTCAGATCATGGTCCTGGAGTCGTGGGACCCAGCCCAGTATTGGGCTCCCTGCTTGGCAGGAAGCCTCCTTCTCCCTCTCTCGTTCCCCTTGTTTGTGTTCCCTTTCTAACTGTCTTTCTCTCTGTCAAATAAATTAAAAACAAACAAACAAACAAAAAGGAAAAGTATAAATTTCATTATCATTTCTCTCCATATTATCTTAAATTCCTTTTTAGTAGTGACTGAAACTAAGACACAGTTTTATTACATCATATGCCAGGATTTGTAAAGGCAAACAAAAAAATATATTCAGTATAAGCAGCGTGTTTACAAGATTAAAAAGTAATGAATAGTCCACAGTTTCCTAAAAGATTGAGTTACCTAAATCTGTTTAAAAATTTTTGACAACTTCTCACACATACATTGTTGGGTTTTTTTGTTTGTTTGTTTCAACCAGCTTTTAAGGCCCACCAATATATATCCACAATCTACCTTCTCAATCTTATCTCTCGATGCTCACTTTAAACATTCTAGCAAAAGCAAAAACTATGTGTTCTGGAATAATCCCCTTACCCTTGCTCAGCCATTTCCCTCAGTTGAGATTATCTTCCCTGTGTCTAACTTCTACTGCTAGCTTCTACTTATCGTTCAAAGCTAAACTCAGATCTCAGTCTTTTTTTTTTTTTTTTTTTTTTAAAGATTTTATTTATTTGACAGAGAGAAACACAGCCAGAGAGGGAACACAAGCAGGGGGAGTGAGAGAGGGAGAAGCAGGCTTCCCGCCGAGTAGGCAGCCCGATGTGGGACTCGATCCCGGGTCTCCAGGATCATGACCTGAGCCGAAGGCAGTGGCTTAACCAACTGAGCCACCCAGGCGTCCCAGATCTCAGTCTTAAAGCTTTCTCCAATCCTTCTAGAGAAAAAAAAATGTCTTTGTTCCCCTCAACTTCCATAATGTTTTATATGCCATCTCATTTTGCATAGTTGTTTACAGATGCTTTTCCTCACTAGAAAGATTATAAAGTGTTGAAGGATAGGAGCTATGTTTAATTAAATTTTCTATCATCTGAAGGACAAATAGTAAGTCTATAACAAATATCCATTATTGATGGAAGAAGAACAGAGAGATAGATACTTAAACAGTTTACCTTAATGATAACATGACACAAAACAAAAACCAGGAGAGACGCTGAGGAGCTACTAATATCATGGTTTACTGCAACAGGAATCTTTTAGATCCTTAGCAGCAGTAATTCCAAATTCAGTAATTTGCAAGACATATGACTTTGAAATCAGAGCTGTTGACTGAAGGCTCACAAACACAATTATGAGTTTTGCAGTTAGGAGATACTCTTTTTTTCTTTTTCCCCCCCCACAGTAAGTGCACCCTTACCAGCTGTTATGCCTGATCCTGCTACCATTTCTGCCAAAAATAACATCTTCCAACAGTCCCCTGCTTCTCAGCTGTGCCACTCCAAAACAATGTTTGCTCCTCATTAAAAATCTGCAAAACCAACTGAGAGTCAACCCACCACACAGGCAGCCCAAACCAAACTGCGGAAGAGAGACACGAAATCCAGTCTTGGTTACTCACACCCCTGAGAGGGTGTGCTACTGCATTCCACACGAGCTACAAGCAATGGAGAAGCCCTGCTGGGCGTCCTGTTGGGAGATCAGACCATGTGGTCAGGAGGGCACGTGCTGCTGTTACAAGGTCACTGCAGAGCAAATAAACCACAAAATTAATCAGTTGCAGCTTGTGGAGACTACAGTATTGAAGAGGCACTTGTGCTACCTCACTCGTGTAAATTGGACCCATGGTTCTGTTCTATCTCCAAAGAATAAGAAAGGTTTTATAACCAGATGGGGCTCTAAACAGAACAATTGGCCACGGGTGCTGGGTTACTGGCCTTCATGGTGATCTGCGATGACATGGAAAGACCCAGGACGTGAAGTTAAAGCACTCCAGATTGTCTGAGAAGTGAAGATGTTTAGCTATTATTAGAGCTTCCGGCAAATTCACCGGATTTTGTGTTTCTGTATCTCTCCTACCAATACCCTAAAGATCTGGTTATTACTGAGATCCTTTCAAGCTCTGAGCTAGCTGCTATTCAAAAAGAGAAGTATCAACACTTTCAAAGTGCACTGTGATTCTAAAACATCTCTGCCTAAATGATACATTCCCCTAACAATATATATTTCTTTAACCATATATATCACCCTATGATTTTGAGCTCAGAAATTACCAGTCCCTTCAAGGTTCAAACACTACAGGTGTTTAAAAGTACTTACTGTAATTACTTCTTTGGTTAAACATGACAGATATGACTTTCTTCATTAAAAATACAAGAAAGTAAATCAGAGATTTTTCTACAAAATACTTTGACTATGGGAAGTTTGCACACGTTGACAAAAACTTTCCATGTGATTAAAGGGCAAAGACAAGAAAGTCAATTGCAGAGAAGGAAAAAATAAACTGAATAAGGTCAAGAAAACAATGAAATCTATTGTTACAATAGCCATCTAAACATGTGTATTTTATGTCAGATTAGAAATGTATCTTGGGATCATTCACCTGAAACTGGTTCATGCACAATGTTCTCAGGGACAATTCAGAGCCATCCAGAGGATGCTCAGACTGTTAAATGTCAAGATCATTTCATCTGTCTGATCAATAGGTTCTAGGTATGCTAGATTAACCAGCAGTGTGGGAATATAAATGGGGAATAAAGAGACACTCTACCTCTCAGGTCATTCTGGACCCTTACTTAGCTCCCCAGGACATACTCAGGACTGCTCAACTGTCATTTTAGGACAATAGCTTCCCATCTATATTATGAAGAGTCTGGAAAGAGTGTGACTTACTTTCCAGAGTAAAAATTAAGAAAATAAAGGTTGTAGATATATATATCTGAAAATAAAGAAGAGCACACAGAAGTATAAGTGAAACAAAATATATCTCATATATGACATATTCTAGCAGGAGTTAAAGGTAATGTTATCTGATAGTAAATTTAGTCCAAGAACATACAGAATATGAGAGGTTTAACATACATAAAGATAAGTCAAAACCAACAAGTATCTAACAGTTCAAAGGCAGCTGAAAGGATTTTAGTCATCTTTATACCTAGCCTCTTTATAATTTTAAAAAACATATCTGCAAATGATGTAATTTTTTAGGTGAGTAACTTGCAAATGCTATTAGCTTATTTCTGTGGTTATATGTTCAGATAATCATTAAATAATACTTAATACATAAGTAATACTTTAAAAATATGTGTATATTTTCCCTTATAATCCAGCTACGCTTGTAGAAAATCATGATTTATCTTCATGAGACTTGTCTTTTACCTTTGAATACACATAAATACACACATATATGTAAAATGCATATGAACAGAATTATTTAAATTACTTATGTAAAATGAGTGGCCATATTAGAGAAAATAATTTTAACTTGATTTACTTATACTTTTATTAATGTATGAATTTTATATACAACATACATTAAGATTTTTAAGTAAAATATTAATATCACATATAAATTATATAGTAACTTATATAACCAATCATAACCATCAATCTACTTACACTATCCTGACAAAATAGAACAATGCAAACATTTCTTAGTAATCATGCCAACTTGGTTATAAACAACCTCTCCCAAATGTTGTTTTTAAAGAAATCATAAGGTTTTTCTACAAATGACCAAATGTTTTAACAAGATTTAGAAACACTTGTGTCTTCTTCCAGAAAGAGATTCTTTACTCCAGAAGACAAACCAAGTACTAACATATTTATTAACATAAAGAAAAATGATACATTATTTTGTAATGAAGGGAAAATAAAACTTAGGGCTACAATCTGTATTTTCAGCAACATTATAGTCATCTCACTGTTAAACATAATAACACAACTTTAAATTCAACTGAGCTAAAATTTCCTCTTAATTAAGAAGACTTTAAGAAATTTTAAACCAATGAGAAAAAAAGGGAGTTACTGCCCATCTCAAATGAAAATGAATTATATAAACATAGATTACATAGTGTGGAGGAAATATAGGAAAGCTATCTCTGCCTTTTCTCAGCTTGCCAGGTCTGCATCTTCTCTATCATCAGCTATATGCACAAAGCACCTTACAAATCATAATAAGATAACAGACAAAATGTCATTTATGATTCATAATTATGTGTTTTCCTTTTCATCTCATCCTTTATCAGTCATATATGTGTATATATATCCATATATACAGGCATATACACTGCAAGTATATTATGTGTATATAGAATATGTGAAGAAAGCTAGTTGTATCAGTCACCAAGATTATATTAATGGGTGTGTGTGTGTGTGTGTGTGTGTGTGCATGCAAATACATGTATATGAGTCATTTGGGGAAGTAGAAAGCAAGAACATAGGCTTTTGATTTAATCTGCATGGCGAAAGTCTTTTGCAGGAAATTTTTTGCATGTAAAATCACATCTAGCATCTTAATCTGATGTTAGGTATCATGAATAACAAAAATTAGAATTTTGGCTAGTTATTTAAATCCTGTACTCATACACACACACACACACACACACACACACACACACACACGTTTGCTAATATAAGGAAGAAAGAAGTAAAATGAGTCTAAACTAGTTTCACCATCTGTAAGTCACTAGTGAGGAACAGAATGTTTTCATCAGTCATTATGGGTCAGATCTCAATGATTAAAAACCCCAAAGCTTCTCAAGGGTATAATTTCCTGGTTCTCCACCTGCACACTTCCCAGTAGACCTCATCACCCTTGACTCTAACCAAATTCTGGAAAAGCAAGTTAATTCTAATTGAGAGGTAGAGTTAAGCAATACATGCAAAAGGAAATTAGTTATGTTGTTAACCAGATAAATAATCACAGAATTCTGACAAAAATATCAGCAGGGAAGGTTTTTTTGACTTTGTCTTATATCATCTATTATTAACGAACTACATAAAAATGTTATAGTAAAAACATGGAAATATTTTCTTGGGATTTTACATCAAATATCATCAATAGACCAATAACCACATTCCAGTGGCCTGACAAGCTCAATTTGACTTTTGAATATTTTGGAGTCAATAAACCCCCAAATGATTTGGACCAATCACACACCCCTAGTTATTTAAACCCTTGAGCATTTCAAAGGAAATGTGATCTTCATGATCTGATTCATTTACACTTTACTTATCAAAATGGTATTTGCAGCAGTTATCTGATGTTACAAAAGACTTCTTTATAAAAATACTTGAATCTGTACTTTTCAGAAAGAATGTCATTTCAAGATTAAGCAACTTCCCTACACCTCTAAATGTTTACAATTAACTCAAAACTCAGGATATTTCTAGTTTCTAAGGGTACTGAATTTTCATCAAAGCATTCTATCTTTCTCAATCACGGCCAGATCACAGAGCTTTCTTTCTTGGTGCTTGTAATTCCAAGATGCCTCCATAATTACAAACAGTGCACTGTAGTTGTTCTGAGACAAAACAGCCCTCTCTGATTAAGGCACTTCTCAAACAATGGTTTGAAACAGTCTTCTTAGACTTTATTTCCTCTTCAGTAAATAGTGCTAACATCAGAAATAAGTAGAATAAAATGTGGTCATGCTGGAAATTTTTAAAACAAATATGGAAAAAGAACTAAAACTTGTGTTGAAAACCAATCTAGAAACAAACACCAGCAATCGATTTTTTTTGAAGATTCTACTGAAGGACTTTATTTTGTTGCTGTTGTTTAATTAGAATTTGGTATTATTATCTACTTTATCTACACTTATAACATGAGGTAATAAATACAAATCTGCAGTTTCATTGAAAAACTTAATTTAGCATAGGATCTGACTACAAAATAATACTTTGTTTTATGATCAATTGGAAGTGTCAATTTTTACATAGTTTAAGGTTATATAGCATTGTGGAATAAATGAGTCACTGGAGGAACCATACATGGCATGAAAAGAATGGAATTGAGAAGAGAAATATTCTGGAGTTTTGTTATAATTCAAATATTATCTAATTGAGACTAATGATTAGTCTATGCCCTGATAAACTAAGGTAACATTAATATGTGAGAACTTGCATAAAATTTCACAGTTAACAATCATTGTGCCAGAAAATGGATAGTGAAGACAGTAAGACAACAAAATGGTGCCAGACTATTTGGGTTTGAACCCAGTTCTGTTGCTGAATTGGGGGATAACTTTGCATGAGCCACTTAAACTCTCTGTGCATCTGGTTCCACATCTATAAAGATAGAGATAACAATATTTATTTCTTAAGATTGTTGTGAAGACTACTTGAGTCTTTGAAGAACTAGAATTTCAGCAATATAAATGCTAGCTTTTCTGATATTTATTTTAAAAAAAAAGTTTGACATTTGAGAATTTTTTTTTCCCTGGGCCTTCTTTCCTGTTTGCCACACCGACCACCACCCCCTCCTCAAGGCTCCTTGTGTGCACATCCCAAAATATTATAGTAATAGAGAATGGCTTTTTTAATTTAAAAAAGAGGTACTAGTTGCTTACTGCTCCTAAGTAGGATTTTATCATCTAAAATTTAATATAAAAAATAAATTAAAAAAATTAAGTCAGTTTTATTGCATCATCTCTCTGAATCTTGTTAAGTTGGCTGTGGAATGTCGAATTCTATCACTGACCACAGATCTTTGTTTTAAGCTTTTTTTTTTTTTTCCATTGAGGTGTTCAGCAGTTACTTCTAGAATTGTGTGGTCAAATGTCATCTTCATCTTTTCCAGCTGTGATCCAACCACACAGTCACCTGAGTTCTCTGCATGCTGATGTGACTTTTGTCCTTTGGGCTTATTCATTTATTCCCTTTGTTTCCTCCAAAATATCTTGTATTTCTCTTCCTCCTCTGTGCTCTGGGCCTTCTCTTTACCTGAATTAAGTAATATCTGTTTCATTCTCTTCCTGCCATCCAGTTCTCTCTTTCGAATTAGTCTGTCCACCACAAGGAGACTCGCCTCCTTCTAACACTGTCTTCCTTATGCTACCACAACTCTCTTGTCTCCAACATTAGGCCCAAAGTCTTTTGACTGATTTTCACCCTGCATTTTCTGACTCCAGTGGGCTCAGTCTGTTTCTGTCTTTTGTGTTGTTTCTTCTGACGGTGGAACACATCCTGATCATTCCTACAGTGATTCCTGTTTGCTCAATCTTCTCCTATCATGAACCCCTCTCTTTTTCTTCTACACATTTGTATCTTAAATATCTGGTTAAGGTCATTATAGCAAATTTTCTCTCTCCAGAGACTGTTGGTGTCTACCCTGACAGCACCGATCACTTTTTTATAGGAGTTACTATGGTGTTTAGCATCAATACCTAAGAATTTAACATCTCACTTTGTGTTAGTTACTTCACCCACAAATCCCAAACTGACTACATACTTCTTTATGTCTGAGACAATCTATGCATTTGCCCATCAAAGTTCTGGAAGGTAATAAACAAGCAAAAAACATTTATTATAGAATTAATTGATTAGTAATTAAAATGATACAGAAATTTAGAAATAACTTTATAAATGCCAGCTCTTAAATTTCACCCCTGTAATCTAAAATCAGTAAACTACCCTCCATACATCTTTCACTGTCTTCCTGAGTCCCTCTCATCTACCCATGACTGTCTTTTTGTTCCAGTTTATTTTTTCTACCACCAGTTAAGGCTTTCTGAATCAGTGGCTCTGTGTTAGTTCTCCTATATGAGCTCAATGGATTCTTCCCCTTCCTTTTTTTTTAATTATCATAGTAGAGATTTATAAAAATAATACAAGTTACAGTTATGAAAACTAAACACCAAATTTGTCTATCTAAGTGGTTATTCTGATATCAAGAAGAGTTCAAAAGATCATCAAAAGGAAAAATCAATTAGAATGGCTGATTTCAAAGGAATTAATGTTTTGTTGTCCAATTAATATTCAAAATTCTCTATAGTTTCATAGCTTTATATGAGTGTGAGAAAGTAACTGCATCATTACTTTAGCTGTTATACATATATTTGGTTTATAGATATAAAAAAGAATGATCAAAATATTTTTTTTCAATTCACAATAAATTGACTTATGATTGATGTGTAGGTTTAGATACAATATGCAAATTGTTGATATTCAAAGTTTCCCTGAAACTTCCTTATCCTTCTGAGGTCATCTATCATTTCAGCCTGAACAAAAGTCTTCTATGCAGTCTGGTCTCCCCATTGCCCTTGAACTTAAGCCTACTATTTCCCCACCTGGAATGCCTTTTCAGTAGTGAATATTTATCCCACTTTAGATAAACATTTCTGTTCTATCCTCCTCTAGCCTCTCCCTAACTATCGACCTTCTCTCTTTAATCTAGAAATATTATTATATTAAATTAATGTTTCAAACATATGCCTATTTTATCTGTACCTAGAATGTAAGCATGCAGCATTTAGGGACCGTATATTAACTCTTTTTTAAAAAATTATTATTATTATCAATTTACTCCCTGGTATGGACGCAATATGTAATTGATGCTGAAGAACTCCTTTTGAGTAATAAGCCAATGAATAATTTTGCCTGCTTTAATAACTACCATAAAGGCCGTTTAATATTATGTGTGAGATTTATTAAAGAATTATACTCTAAAAGCTGATCATTAGTCCTAGTATATGACAACATAGTATGATAGTCATATAGAATGACAACTTAGTCAAGAATAATAATAATAATGTCATAAATATGAAGAAGAAGAGGAACTAACATTTAATAAAAATTTAGTGGGTTTCCAGCACTCTTCTCTAACCCTTTCATGAATTAAATCACAAAAATCCTCGTAAGATAAGCATGGCTATGATCTCAGTTTTACAGATGAGAAAACTAAAACTAAGAGAATCTAAATAATTTGCTACAGATCTTACAAAATCAGGGATCAAAAGTAGAGTCACAATAAACACTAAACATATGCCATGGAGCAGGAATTATGTTAAGTGACTTACTTTATTTTTCTAGGTCACACTCACTAGAGAGTATTATCACATTTTATTTACATGAGAATTGATAGTTTCTATGACTTGCAAATACGCTTCTGGTTAGTATACCTTCAATATAGTATCCAATATTTTTTATCTGTTTTGTTTGGGACTCAAGTCATATTTATGTTTATTCCTATATTTAGCTATATAAAACCAGTTGAAATTAAAATCTTCTAAGGGTGGTAGGCAGGGCTGGATAAGTTAATAGGGACATTTGGCCCATGTTTAGGTCCACCAGAAAAACAATGTCTTCTGAGAACAATTTTAAGTTTGTTATTTCAAAAGAGCTATGGAGTGGGTATAATGGGTATAATGGAAAATTTGTATAGAACATTCTTATAGTCTATGTTTTAGTATCAACTGCTTCTATTCTCCACTCTAAGTATATCCATACTTTCTGCTTTGTGACTTTTCATATTCTCTCACTGCAGGGGCAGGGTGTATTTTCCTTCTTCTTGGCTTCAGGTTAGGCTTCAAGATTTGCCTTGGGCAATCTAGTAAGACAGAGTTGAAGATATGCCAGCTCTGCTGCTAGGCCTTAAGAGTTTTTGCATGCTTCATCTCCCTTTCTGAGACCCCTGCCATCTTAAAAGAATATGCCTGGGCTAATTTGACAGTTTCTGAAGTAGCATGAGACACAGATGCAGCATAGCCAAACTGTTCATAGCAAGATCAGTCTAGATCATCTGAGCTCCAGCTGACCCTCAGAGCAGGGCCAGCTGGGATTAGCAGAACCACCCAGCTGTGCTTAGATCAGTTTAGATCAGCTGACTGCCAACAGTCTGGATAAACACCTACATAAATGTTTAATACTGTAGATAACAGAGATTTTGTGATATTTGCTGCACAACATTATTATGGTCAATAATAATGTTTTTATTGGAAATTACAAATGGGGTATGGATGTAACACCATATTTTTTCATTGGTTAGAGCTACATGAAATTGCAATCTGATGCTTTAGGATGGTAAATCAGATTGGTCTCCACTGTAAAATTGGGAAACTTTTTTTAATTGGCTTTTTTGTATATATATTTTATTTTGTTTGTGTTTATTTTGAGGAAAAGATAAATATTTTTTCTGATGCTTCACTGAAAAAATTAGACAAGAGTGCATTGAGATAAGGATGGACATATGTGGGAGGCATCATTTTGAGTATCATCTGTCTTTCTATACAGCCTTCAGCTTAGATGTGTTCCTGCAAAGGCTTCCTGTCTTCTCAAACCTGAGTTAATTGTCCTCTTTTTTTAAAATTTATTTATTTGTGAGACATGGGGTGAGGAGGTTAGGGGCAGAGGAAGAGAGAGAGAATCTCAAGCAGACTCCCGCCTGAGCATAGGGCCCATATCATGACCCTGAGATCATGACTTGAGACAAAATCAAGAGTCAGTCGGTTAACCAACTGAGCCACCCATGCGCCCCTGAGTTAATTGTCCTCTTAAGTATTTTGAGAATATTCTTTTTCCCCAGTGTAGACTTTAGTTTTTTCACTTGCATTTGCTTGTCTAAACTCCAATGTCCATGAGGAAAAAGAACACATTTTCATTGTTCACTATCATATATGCAACACCACATATAGTTCTGGGCATATGGATAGCTATCAATAAACGTTCTTTAATATGAAGTAACATTGATTTTTATTTTAAAAAGACCTACTCTCCTCTTATTTGCTCTTTGCTAATAAATACTAACTAATTTTAGATATTTTAATTTCAGGTAATGAGAAAAATTGTTTTTTTTTCTCTGAAGTTGTCATTTTATTATTATAAGAGTAAATGGACTGAAGATAGCAAAGTTCCAGAATCTAGACATTTAGACAATGAAACAGTAAAAGCCTCCCTTTTATACTTTTACACTTTTCCCTGGACAAAACCATGTTTAATCATTTCTATTGTTTTCTTCTTTGATGGTTATTTAATTCAATAAGTATGCTTATACTTTAATTTCCAAAAATACCTTAAATATTATCAATAGTTTCACCTTCATAGGAAAATAAATTTTAATTACCTTAACCAGTAATCCCTTCTCCTAAAAAATATTAAAAGATGATTTTTATTTAAAAAATTTTTAGATACAGTCAAACCCCTATTTCTTGATTTATCATTCAGATCATATTTATTGACTCTGTAGTATGTAAGATGTAAATGTTAGGTTGCAGCCAGTCTAGAAAGTAAGTTTCATTAGTATTAAAGCAGAAAATCAGACTCTGAGATAAAGGTCCTCAGAAGAAAGTAGATTTCGAAAGCAACTGGTGTAATTAAGGAGCTCTGTTTTCCTCTTGATAAGGTATACCTAAATGCTGCTTGTTGTAAACAGGATAAGAGAAAAAAACAATTACAAATACCCAGGGTGGTGGGGGGACAACTGTTTTAATAACATCATGGGCCAAATGCAAGCTGAACTAAGACCTCATATGACTTATTAATCAATTAATTACATTTCCTATTCAATGACTCTAAGCAAATAAACTTAGTTTTGACATTTTATACTCATATTTTAAACTCTATTTTTAAGTATTAGAACCACAGATTTTTTTAAGTTTTTATTTAAATTCCAGTTTACACAGTGTGATGTTAGTTTCAGGTGTACAATATAGTGATTCAACACTTGCCCACATCAACTGATACTCATCACAAGTGTACTCCTTAACTCCCATGGCCTATTTAACCCATTCCCCACCAGCTTCCCTTCTGCTAACCACTGGTTGTGTTCTCTGTAGTTAAGAGTCTGTTTCTTGCAGAACCATAGATTTTTAATAAGAAAAGTGATTCTAGTTACATCAAGAGATATAATTACAATAAAAGATAATGCTATAATAGAAAGAGGAGGTGAAAGGTAGAAGAGAAGGTAGAAGAGAGCCAATAATAAAAATAATTATTTTTAGAAAAGAGAAGTTCTAGAAGAGTCATTAAATTAAAATTAATGTAATAACTATGTTTCATACTTCTGAGTTAACAAAATTTCCTCAAAAATTGTTTAATTTGATTAACCAAACTGACTTCCATATTTCTAAATTATTTCTATTTGTGAAAATCAGTGATTTTTGTATAACCAGAAGAATTTTGAGTTTTATGCCAGGTCAAGCAAATGAATTTTTTTTCAGGGAAATTTGATTCCTTTTGTTCCATAAGGAATTTTAATTTAGAGAAACTCTACATGTCATTTCATAATACCAATACTACTAGGATTATTCATATATTCACTCCATATTTATTCATACATATATACATAAAAAGTGCAAATATTCAATGAAAAAATACAGAACAAACAACTACAATTTGAAACAAATTGAGGTATTTCCACTCAACCATTGTTTTAAAAATAAATTAAGGAAGATCTCATTTTCCACCATATAATTATGTAGTGTTAATAATTTGCAATAATTGATATTTGGCAACTCGTACTACAAATGAAATGGATTTAAATAATCAAGGATTTCATAAAACCATCACTGTGCACTGATGTTTGCATTTGTCCTGAGTATCATGAGGCTGGCTGGCTGGCTGGGACCACCCAACTACATATTGTGCACATATGATTTGTAAGACAGGGACAGGTGCTTGAGGACCTGATACAATTTCAGTACTTTCAAAACTTTGTAAAACCTTTTTTATAAAAATTTACATTTTTTAATAGCACTATTTTCAAGAGCATATACATTCTTTTTGTGAGGATTAATGTTTGGAAATTAATACATGTCATGAGTCATTCCACAAAAACTAGTTCTAAATTTGAATTTTAAATAGCACAATATACTGAAAAGTCTAATAGCTGATGTGAGAGCCCTAGGTTTCTGTACTTTATGATTTCTAGACTTGAGTAATCTCGTCTCCAAAACAAACCATTGATTAGGTAATCTTTAAGATTTCTTGAAAAATCAAACTAAGCATTGTTTTTAAAGAATGGGAAGGCATATCAAGGGTATCATCTGGTCTTATTTCTTTTGAAGGTCCAAGAAAAATAATTCTTTCTTTAATGTTTTCTTTATTCCCTTTAGCCTTAAAGGAATTAAAAAGTAACTTCTGTCTCAAAAAGTTCTGAACATCTTAATATTAAGTTCATTTCAAACATTGTTTCAAATGATAAATTACATGATTTGGACAAATAACAGTTAAGAAACTATAATTTTAGGAAATGATTCCATAAGATACAGAATTTATATATTCTACTTTGCTTTATAGCAGTCATTCATAAAATCATGGTTTCTTTTTGTTTTTGTGGACACTGTTGACTTTAATATTGGTTTGATCATATTTATAAGTATTTATCATCATTCCATAGGCAAAAACCTCTCAAGCAATGTAAATTCAAATAGAGAATTACTAAAAATCAGAGAACTTATAAAAAAAAATCTTCCTTTGCTACAGCTTGAAAAACTAAACCTCAAAAGACGAAATGATTTTCACTCACTCAGCATGTAACTAGAATTGTTTTCTTCTGATTCCAACTTTCGTACTTGTAATATTAGGAGACACATTGAATTTCCATGATTCCCACTTCCAAAAGAAACAAACAAACAAACAAACAAAAACAGCTGTTTCCAGGAATTTTTCAATGATCTTTTCCTTTTTATGCTGGAAAACAAGAGACATGTCTGAAAAAAAAAAAGAAAAAAAAGCCCAAATTTTAAGAACCCCGATGCAAATGAAATTTTTGTAGATTTTTTTTTCATTTGTGAGTATTTTATCTTATAAAAGTTGGTTGCTACAACAAGAATAGGTTTGAAACAAGAAGAAAGCCCATTGGATATTTTTTATAATGGTTTTGTTGGAAGATATAATTAATATACCATAAATTTCACTGTTTTAAAGTATACAATTCAGTGGTCCAATGGGATTTTAACAGTTCTTTGTAAACTGCAATATTGTACCCAAATTTTATTTATTTTTTTTTTTTAAGATTTTTATTTATTTCTTTCTTTGACAGAGAGAAACACAGCTAGAGAAGGAACACAAGCAGAGGGACTGAAAGGGAGCCGAGCAGGAAGCCCGATGCGGGGCTCGATCCTGGGTATCCAGGATCATGACTTGAGCTGAAAGCAGTCACTTAACCAACTGAGTCACCCAGACATCCCTGAATCCAGATTTTAAAATGCTGCAAATACAAACCAAAACAAAAAGGAAAATAGAACTCTGGATGATGAATATGTGCAGTAGGGATATATTTTTTTAAGATTTTATTTATTTATTTGATAGAGAGAAATACAGCTAGAGAGGGAACACAAGCAGGGGAAGTTAGAGAGGGAGAAGCAGGCTTCCCACTGAGCAGGGAGTCTAATGACAGGCTCGATCCTGGGACTCTAGGATCATGCCCTGAGCCCAAGGCAGTTGCTTAACCAACTGAGCCACCCAGGTGACCCTGGTAAAGAGATTCTTAAACATTGATAAAAGTTATAGTTATAGAATATATATATTCTATAACTGTTTGAGATAGGGACTTAAATATCTCAAAGCCATAAAGAAAATAAGAAGCTGCTCATGACATAATAGTAGAGAAAAATAATTTTATATAAAGAAAAATCCTAATTTTTGCAAATTTATTTTTAAAAACCTGAAATGTATGTTTTTATTATAAGCTCTATCTCTAAGCTTTAAAGATATAAATGGTTTTAGATTTTTCTATCTTTTTTCTATATTTTCTATATTCAGCTAGTGTTTTTTTAGTCATGAAGGGAAAAAACACTTAAAATGTGCACAGATACTGTCACTCTTTCATTTAAAAAAAAAGCCAAAAATAGTTGCTTGGCTTTCTTTTTTTCTTTCTACTTTTCAAGGGCTACACTTTTCCAAAAAATAGTTACATGGTACACCAAAATTTTTTGCTCAGAAAGATGGCATGGCTACTGCTGCCTTTAGAAAGAAACTCAAAAGACACACATTTCATAATCTAATGCCACTTTTTGTTTGCAAATTTATCTCCCAATTGTTCTTCCAATGATTCAGCTCTTGGTTCTAATCAATTTCATGATTGTCCTCTGAGCAAACCAAATCCATTTTTTAATGTAATTTTTTTTTCAGGAAGCCCTCTTAACTACTGTCTCCAAACCATTTATCCAGGTTCTATCCTCACTTTTGTCTCAAGATCAGATTTCATCTCTTTCCTCCTTCTCTGAGTATATGCATATAACATCCTGCTTTTTTCTGAAGGACTTGTTCTGTAATTCTTATTTTGGCAATCATTTGTGTATAAATTTGCCCAGTTGTAGTTTCCTGTTTAGTGTGTATTTTACATTTTCACTAGACTATAAACAGCTACAAAGTTTGAATTCTCACTAAAAGATGTGTGTTAATGTAGAAATACCTAATAAGGATTTGTTGAATTAACTAATGAATATATAAAAGAAAGTATGAATTAATAACTTTTAGAAGTATCATAACTGGTACTTGGGGAGGAAAGAAAACGTCATACTAAGGAAGGGAAAGAACCATATGGCCAGAAGACTCGCTTCAGGATATGAATAGAGCCTTGGACAATCAAATGTTTCCACCTACCAAACAAACAACAAAAAACAAACAAAACATATATTTGACAATAAGAACTAGATGTAAAACAAACAAACAGAAAACACATATGCCAGTGAGAGTCTAAGGACTGAATTTCAAATCACACTTTTCCCCCTTGTAATAGGGAGGAGTTGGGTGAAGCAGAAGAAGGAGACAGGGACAGTAAGTACTATTAATCAGAATTGAAGCGGAGCTTAGCTATAGGCTGGCTGTACTTCAAGCAAAAGTAAGATAATCAATTAGCACTGCCAACTAACCCATGAATAAAGGTGCCAGAAGAAGGCTGTGATGGTGAGGGAGATTGGATAACTATGATCAGGTCCCTAGTCCCTGGCAGATGTGGGGCTGGAGCCAAAGACTCTACTGTGGAGAACTTATATATGATACAGAAATCCAGTTATGGGGACCAAGGCAGCAAGTTCAAAATCCTGAGCAAAAAATCCAATATTCTCCCAAAGCAGGGACTAAATTTATTTGGAAGGTTAGGCTGAAGATCAGCCTGCAGTTGGGGAACAAGCCTAGCTGGTTGCCATGACAGGAATAGACAAATATGAAGCCTATTAGAGGAAGTTTCCATCTGCCAAATTTTAAATGCAAAAATCCGTCTTGTTTCTGTGTTCTGTGGTGAATGTTTTTTTTTTTCTCTCTCTTTCACTTTTGCCTCACTCCTTGATATCTAAGTCTTGAGCAGAATGATGTCAGTGACAAAAACATTTGGAATGGATTTGTTCTGAGGGAAGTATGATGAAAGATTTTTCTATAGTATTTTCCTAGGTCCTGGGATTTTTCCAGATACCTGTTCTTCCTAAGGTGGAATTTGTTATTGCTGATTCTGTAAGCTATTCATATCCATTTTCTGTGTGCGTGAGCTGAGAGTATCTAACTTTATTTTATTATTCTTTTAATTTTTTTTGTTTTTATTTGACTATGATTGACACACAATGTTATACTAGTGTCAGGTATACTTAATAGTGGCTCCACAGTTCTTTATGTTATGCTATGATCACCACAAATGTAGCTACCATCACCACACAATGCTATTATAATATCATTGACTGGGCGCCTGGGTGGTTCAGTTGGTTAAGTGACTGTCTTCAGTACAGGTCATGATCCTAGAGTCCTGGGATCGAGTCACCCATCGGGCTCCCTGCTCTGTGGGGAGTCTGCTTCTCCCTCTGATATCTCCTTTTCATGTTCTCTCTCTCTCTCTCACTCTCTCTCTCAAATAAATAAATCTTTTAAAATTTTTAAAAAATACCAGGCTCTAAAAATAAAATATCATTGATTTTTTTATACTCTCTATGCTGTACCTTTTATTATTATGACTTATTTATTCCATAACTGGAAGCCTGTATCTCCCTCTGCCCATGACCCACTTTCCCCATCCACCCACCTCACCTCCCTCTGGTAACCATCAGTTCGTTCTCTGTATTTATGTCTGCTTCAGCTCTTTGTTTATTCATTTGTTATGTTTTGTTTAATTTTTAGAGTCCACATATGAGTGAAATCATACGGTATTTGTCTTTCTCAGTCTGACTTACTTCACTTAGCATAATAGTCTCTATGTCCATTCATGCTGTTGCAAATGGTACACAATTTCACCCTTTTTAATGGCTGCATAGTATTCTTGTGTGTGTGTGTGTGTGTGTGTGTGTGTGTGTGTGTAACATCTTATTTATTCATTTATCTATTCATATCCTTTTAATGCTCTCCTTTTTGTGAAGATAACTACAATTGGACAGGTTTGAACCAATATCACAACTTGTGTAGTTTTAACACATGATGCCAAATAATGCCCATTATTTGGGCATTAGTATCAGTGGTTAGAATTGTGTGCACTGAAGCATGTATGACTATAAAATACCAATAATTTTGCCAAATACAATGTATAATTTTGTATATAAGAATATCAGCAAATATCAACTTTATGTACCAGTTATTCCTAAATAGTGCTATATTTCTTTCATCATCTAAGCTTTTTTATACCCAAAAAAGTACTTGCCACATAGTGAGACTTTAATAAATATTTATTGAATGAGTGTGATTCTTCTAGGAATACTTCATTTTTCCATTGCCAACCACAATTTATATTTCTAAGAATGTGAATCACACAGGTAGCTTTTACTTTAAATGTCACCACCCTTTGGGGTGTCTGGGTGGCTCAGTGGGTTAAGCCTCTGCCTTCATCTCGGGTCATGATCTCAGGGTCCAGAGATCGAGTCCCACATTGGGCTCTCTGCTCAGCAGGGAGTCTGCTTCCCCCTCCCTCTCTGCCTGCCCCTCTGACTGTGATCTCTTTCTCACTGTGTCAAATGAATAAAATTTTAAAATAAAATAAAAAAATAATAAAAGTCACTATCCCATCCACTGAGAAGAGTTAAGGATATTATAATCAAAGCAAAATATTAACCAATTTTTAAAAAATTCTTTTTAACCATATATATTTTGATATGGAGATACAGCCTACCAGTTATAGAAAGAATAAGTCATGGGAATAAAATGTACAGCATAAGGAGTATAGTAAAGGTTAACCACTTTTTCAACAGGAAATTTATAAGGGCTGAAAATATTTTAAAAACTGATTCTTAAAAAAACTGGACTGCCAATTAGAAATTTTGAACCCAGTGTGTGTGTGTACACACTTACACAGAAGCTGTGTGTGTGTGTGTGTATGTGTGTGTGTGTGTGTGTGTATGAAAGAAGTGTACACCCTAGTGTGGAAGATATCACTGGTGTATATATGTATGTGTCCTCACCTGAGAGGAGCTATAAAGTGTCAGTGATACAGGTCTTACACGTTGGGGTGTACAACTCCTGCATACACACTCACTCTCCTGCCTTTCGTTCCTCCATTTAAGAACAGGGAACTGCTAGTGGCAGCACTCTGGATGGTATTAATTGCCATGCCCAGGGAAAAAGGCAATTTATCAGATAACTGGGTCCCAAGCCATACAGGGCCTCAGAGATTAAAATGATCACCTTGAATTGCTCTCAGAAGCTAAAAGGCAATCAGCACAGATGGCAGAGCCCAGGTGTAACATGCTTCATGTAGCCAATCTAGTTAAGCAAGCAGACCACAGCATTTTCAGGGTCTGAAGCTTCCGAGTGGTCTCTTAAGTGGTGTTCCACACAAAGCTTGGAGCTTGAATTGAATACAAATTTTTCACGTGTTTGAAGATTTCTCCTGGAAGAAATGATTTTTAAAAAGAAAACAAATGAAAAACCCTATGAAATAGGCTCCAGAGAATTTGCTAAAATCAAAGGATACCAGTAAAATAAAACATGCTATTAAAATGGTGAGTAAGAGAGTTTTGAAATGTTATGTCTGACACATCCCTAAGTTCTTATAACATTCACACGCCCTTCCCAAACTGGAAAACCACTGGAGACATTAAGCGTGCTGTCTATGTCCACCTGGAGTTCATCCGCACTTTTTAATGTAGGAAATACTATTTACTATCACAATTGAAGTCAGAGCTAAACAAACTCATTTAATAATGGAAGCATGTGGAAAGGCTTCCACGGGACACAGGGTCCTTCTAATATCCAGGGGTCAGTGTAAGAAGCACATTGGATAAACACAAGAGAATGGCTCGTGGTTTAAGTATCAGGTTCGACATTTTGAGACTCCTTTGGACATTTGGTTTAAATCCCCTCGTGGTTAGTACAGTCTTTCAGTAGTAGATAAACTCAATTTGTGCAATGAACTGTGCTTTTCCTTTTATGATCTGCTGTTATCTGCCTCTCTGTTTTACTTTGGTGGTTCAAGGAAGTCCCCTATGCATCTGTGTCTGTAGGTTAGTGACAGAAGTGCGAGGAGATGCCAGGATCCTTAACAAAATCTACCTTTCGTTTGAAACCCATAAATATGAGAAAGTGTGCTACAGGACAGTTTTCTATTTCTAGATAATAGAAGTAAGAAGTTTTATTTCAAATATTCAAAATCATCATACACAAACGATCCTATTGAAATATGACACATTTCACAAGTACTGCTTAACTTTAAACACATGCAGAGGTTGAGAGCTCCTGATCATTTCTAGAAAATTCAAACTGCATTTTAATATATAATTAATGAAAGTAAAAGCAAGCAAGAACAAAGTACCTACTATTAAAAGGAACTTCATACAGTCCTTAACTGATGAAAAGGGTCACCAAAAATTGCAAAATGCAGGAGAAATGCACAAGAAAAAAACAGCTAACATAAGTGCTAGAAGCTTGAACGTGTAAATCTTTGAGAAGATAAGCACTTAGCTATTAACACTCCTGAAAGAAACTTCCATGAAACATTAGATACAGAGTCACAAATGGGAGCCAAATTATCATAAAAATTTCTAAGTTATTTCGAAATGGTGGAGTCATTTTTTGAATCGCCCTTCTCATTTAACACATTTATATTGCTCATTGTATTCAAATTTTACAAGTTAATTAATTGTACTTCATAATTAAAATCTTGAAGTATAGTTTAAATGTAAATAATCTCCTAATGCTTGTTCACTTTCTACATTGCACTGTTGAATCGGTCTTTGATTTCTTACCAGCTTTAGAGCCAAGTGTACTCTTTCCTTAACTTGTGTTTATCTAGAAGATTTATGTATTTGTCTGGAAGGCTTGAATTATTTTATGATGCTTTCTCAACAGATGCTTGAAGCTAAAAAAAAAAAAAAATCACATGGGCTTTTCTCATTGACTAGTAAAATCCAACAAAAATAAATGAAAATATTATAGTCTCTGACTTCTTCAGTGATCCTTAGTAAGGAAAAGACTATGTACACTGCAAAATTACATTTGTAATGGGATACATAGTTTTATAGTGTTTGTAGCTACTCAGTCACTTGATGTCAACTTTTACTGATGTAACGTTATGTGGGTTAATACACTAACGTTGATAACAGTGTAAATATTCTAATACACTGGTTTTCAGTATATGAACTTCTTAAAACTCCCTGGTCACATTTTTGCCCTATTTCTTTTGAGAGTTGCAGGAAGATCAAGCCCATTCACCTCTTCCTTATCTTCCTACCTCCAGGATAATGAGGTGCTATAAAGTCTAGAGCAGTGCTGTCCAATAGTACTTTCTGCAATGCCAAAAATGTTTTATAATTTCTGCCATTCAAAGTGGCATTCATAAGTCACATGAGGCTATTGAGTGCTTAAAAATGACTAGTGGGACAAAGCAATTGAGATTTTATTTTATCTCATTTCAATTTGTTTAAATTTGTAATGTCTAATCAGACTCACAGCTTGCTATTTAAATAACTTTTTATTAAAACATACTTATTCCCATTTATTTACATACTATCTATACCTGCATTTGTGCTGTGAATTTAGTTGTGCTAAATAGCAGAGTTAAGTAATTTCTACAGAAATTGTATCACCCACAAAATAAATATTTATTACCTGAACCTCTACAGAAAAAGTTTTCAGATGTTGCTCAAGAGGATTCCTTTTGGTTTGGGACCAGACAGAGAATTCTTGATATCTGACTGAGTTTTATGACTTAATAAAATGGCAGAGAGCCTCTAGCACAATCTTACTTGACCTCAGAGTTTAATTACCATTGCTGAGATTTCTTGATGTCTCATGGATTCTATAGAAATATGTTCCAGGCCTATTTTGTGTCTTGTAACCTGTGATGCACAACAACCCTGAGGTTTTCCATGGGGAAAGAGAAAGGCTTGAGTAATTAGGGAGCACTGACCTAGTGAGAAAATAGGACATCTTTTATCCATCTGTGCATCTGTATCGAACACCTAGAAGATGCTACATAACTTATTTGTTGAATGAATAAATGAATGAATGAGTGAATAAATGATGAGCATGGATGAATCAAAGAAATGAATCTCACTACACTCAAAAATATAGAGGACAGTAGCAGAAGAAAAGGAATGGGAAGTAGGGTAATTCAGGGAGAGAAACAAAACATGAGAGAGTTTGGACACAGAAACAAACTGAGGGACTTGTAGGGAGGGGGTGGGAGGATGGGAGAGTCTGGTGGTGGGTACTAAGGGCACCTATTGCATGGAGCACTGGATGTGGGGCATGGGCAATGAATCTTGGAACACTGAAAAAATAAAATAAATTTAAAGTAAAAAAAAAATATCACTAGGTGTTGGAGTGCCTGGATGACTCAGTAGGTTGAACATCAGTCTGTTGGTTTGGGCTCAGGTCATGATTTCATGGGTTGTGAGATGGAGCTCAACTCTGGGCTCTGCCCTCACAAGAGAGTTGGCTTGAAGGCTGTCTCCTGTCCCTCCCCCACCCCTCTCTCGTGTATGCTGAATCTAAAACAAATAAATGAATCTTTAAAAAACTATATTACTAAGTCTACACTTGTGTTTTATTCCACTACTAAAATATTTCAAGTAGCGACATTTACTACTGAGAGGAAAGAAATCATGAGAAGGCTTATGAGTAACCACTGCCTTGTCAAAACCTAGATTTAGATTATTTTCTTCTTTAAAATAATTCGTAATCAGAAAATGTAAAACTCTCTTGAAAAAAAGCTTATATTGCTAACATCTATAACCAAATGTTCTACATGAAGAAATTATTTTCCTGATTAAACAAATCTGGGCAACAGGTACAATTATGATGCATTTTAAAAAAATATTTTCTTTCTCTTTGCTGAATTTTGATTGCTTTATCCTCCTCAGATCAGCACACAACCATTTCATACAGTTTATTATCTTTCTTTCTTCCAGAAGTTAGTAAATAGTATACCTGAAATATGATTATAAATAATACAGTATTTTTTTAAAGTGATACATACTTGAAAAAAAAAAAAAAAGAAACCTTGGCAGCTTTGGTAGTAATCAGTTTGCTTCTTATATACACAGACTCCAATCCCAACAATAGGATTCATTGGTAAAAAATGCAAACCAAATGTTCTACTTGACCAAAAGTTCTCAATCAGTTAAGTTTTTGGTCATCATCACCTGATAATGAAAAAAATATATTTTAGGTGGACTTTAATACTTACTTCCCTCCATATTATAACCACTTTGTGCTTTTGAGACCTGACTTATTTTCTCCAATGTGTTGGGAAAACTCCCCCTTTCTTCACCTGGCCTACTTTTCTTTAAGCAATCTGAGACTTGGCTGTATTTTCTAGCCCTCCCACAATATCCAGCAACACATCTGTCAAGCATGAAGCTTTTTCACTACATTGAAGTCATCTTCATGGGTTTTTCCCTCCAACAAGATTTTAAGCTTCTAGTAAGCTCCTCAAAGACAAAGATTTCATTCTAATGGGTACTTTTCAAATATTAAATAGAATCTGTTCAACATATAGACAAAAAATTGTTAAAAATTACTGATGATGCAGATCAGTTTTCAGTAGTTTCCATGATAACTAGGATTCACCTGAATGATAATAGAGAGGCAGGCGTGATATATTTCTGAAACTGAAATTGCTAATACATTTTTCAAAAGAGGCCCTAAAGTCATGACCTAATGTTTTGAAGCACATGTTTCCTACTTCCTGTACTTCTTAAAATCTATTAACTTAGAATACTTTGGAAACTGAGTTTGTTAACTTAGTTTGTTAACCTGATAAGTTAGACTGTAAACTTACTGGACAACGTATTTTGGGTATATTTCAGTTTTACTCCCCATTTATGAATTAATGCAACATTTAAATCTAATGCTTATTTCCTTTTTTAAAATTTCCTTTCTATTCAATTTCATCACTATTTTTTATATTTATCTTCTTTTAAAATTTTCTTCCTTTTCAATTAATCCCAACCTTAGACATTCTTCCTGATCACTCTATCAATTTTCTTCAAAAGGCACACTCTTATGTAGAGTTTCTCAAATTCAGTCCCAGTCACATTTGTGATCATTTGCAAGGTATTTCCACTAGGCTGTCTTGCCAATATGGAAATGCAGCAAGACCTAAATCAGACTCTTCATCTGCATATCCCCCTTCTTCCCAGACATACTCTAAAGTTCCTCTTTTCTTAAATTCTATTTTCGGGCTAATCATACAACTGAAGCTTGAGCTTTGAAATATTTATTGGCACTCTCTCTCATAATACAACACACACGTGACTAAATTTATTGAGCATTTAATATGCATGAGGCAATGTGTTAATAGCTTTACATAATGGTTTTAAGTATCACTCGCAACAAATCCACATAAAAAGTATTCATATTGTCTTTGTCTCACACATTAGATAATTGAGGCTTGCTAAGTTCACACAGCAGAGATGATATCCAGTATTTTGTACTTTCAACATTTATAGGTCATATCACTGACTATTTAGAGGTGGTGATGGAGACCCCCCACTTCTCTTATACTCATAAACTCCAGCTGGGCTGGTGAGGTAGTGAATGGTAACATGGGAAAAAGCGATACAATTATAAGCTATGGGATATTAACTTTTTAATGGGAGAGAAGTGGGGGAGCCTGGAAAAGGGTACTGACTGGCTATGTTTCCTCTATGTGCTCCTTGGTGAGAAGCTGAGAAAGCCAGGATGATAGGTCAGCTGCGGCCTAACTGCTTCCTTTAGGTAGAGAGGCCTTTCTGGCTCATCCTCAGGTAGAGAACGCCAGAGACATCTCTCAGTCCTTTCAGGTCATGAAAGTGCCACATCAGGGTCAGAGGTGTGCTCTGGCGGCTCTTCCTTTATGTCAGTGAAGACACCAGGAGGACTGCTCCCCCATTGCCCTGTCTTCATCACTGTTAGGTGGGTGGGACAAAGAATGCATAGAATGGTCCCCATTCCAATCACCCCCTCAAGTCACTGCTCTTCATTCAGCTGGCCAGAGTTCCACCCTTTTAGGTAGAAGGGTGATGCTGGATTTCACTTCTTTCTCCTTGCATATACGTACACACATTGTGAGGGGAAGGAACACAAGTGGCATGCCAGCTGACAAATTTTTCCTGAGATATAAGCAAAAGTAAGAAAGACTATGACAGGGGTTATTCCCAAAAAGCTCTGCAAAACATACACATCACACTGATTTAACACCATTTTTTCAGCTGCTAATCATCAAACATGCCCAAGTGTGAATCTCTCTCAGGACATCATCTCATTATTTCCCACGTATAAAGGGAAACCTCCCACATATACCAAGACAAATTCTATGTATTCTTTGAGATTCATCTCAAAAATCATCTCTTCTTATGAACCTTACTCTACTTTTCATCAACAGCATTTGTGTAATTGTTGCATAACTTAGTGTTTTCTGCCTTTATTTTTGGGGGGTTTTTGTATCCATGTCTGATTTCCCCTAATAAATCACATGTCCCCTGAGGAAATTTCATATGGTACAAGGGTTCTAAGGGAAAACTACCAGTTAAATTCCATGAAATCATAGCTTTGAAGAAATATACAACTATTACCTTTCTGAAAGAGAATAGTATAGTGCTGTAGTTCGCATTTGATGAAAGTAGAACAGTGGATGTTTCTGGAAGGATTTTTTCCATTTTGGAATAACTGAGGCAGTATTTTTTTCTGTTTCAGCCCTTTTTTGTTTCTCATATACTACTCCAACCTGTTTTTGTTGCTTACCCCCTTTCCTCTCAAACCCGGGACCCACAGTGTAAAATTTAAAGCTTTCTTTCTTTCCGCTTCCTTTCCT
Organism: Spilogale gracilis; assembly: GCA_004023965.1. Classification (NCBI taxonomy): domain Eukaryota; kingdom Metazoa; phylum Chordata; class Mammalia; order Carnivora; family Mephitidae; genus Spilogale; species Spilogale gracilis. Next base: position 640 of record PITA01017766.1, on the reverse strand, counting down.
TCTTTCTTTCTTTCTTTCTTTCTTTGAGAGTGCAATAAAGAGAGCACACGCAGGGTGGAGGAGTGGAGGGAGAGGGAGAAGCAGACTCCCAGCTGAGTAGGGAGCCCAATGCAGTGCTCTGACTGATTCTAGGACCCTGGGATCACAACCTGAGCCCAAAGCGGATGCTTAACTCACTGAGCCACCCAAGCACCTTGTACAATTTAAAGCTTAAATATAAATGCTTTTGCTTCAGTTTGAACATTCAGCCATCATGAATATGAAGTGTTACCTTATAAAAATAGTGAAGGACAAAATTCATCCCATACTTTCAGAGTTCTTATAGATGCCCTTTGGAAATATGTATTGAGTTCCTCAAAGTTATCTTAGATGAATTTAGAGCTAGAGCAGCCTTGTACAGGTTTGATAGGAAGAATCTCAAGTTCTATTGAATGTTCTGCCAGGCAGCTGTTTTACTATATAATATAGGAGGATGTATCATAATCATCAAATAACTTTGAAATTTGCCCTTTTTTGGATGTCATCTATAAGGACTAGCTAGCCTTCAGAATTAATTTTGAAAAATAATTCTATAAAAAATTCACTGAAATTTTCTAACAGAAAAATTCTAGGCTGGTTAGGAAGTCTGGGCACATTGGCA